>APFE031490337.1:0-30175 GCA_000404065.3 Pinus taeda
ATTGGGCACTGAATATGAATTTGTAGCGTTATTGACTTGTTTTTTATGGGAGTCTTGTTTCATTGTTTAGAACAGAAAGAGGTTCAAAATGACGACTCCATTGTTGTAATTATGTTTGCTGTAGCTGACATTCAAGCTGCAAAAATTCAATTTTATCTTGTGCATTTTGTAGACAGACCTGAATGTCTGTGAGAGAAACTTTACTGACTTTTAATGTATCATGAGTATTAGACAATATCAAATTTTTGAAGAACTCTAATACTTCATTGATTATGGTCATTTTCATTGAAAAAATAAGGTGAATTTCACAAATACAGATTCTCGATCTCAAGCCATATATAAATAAGCCAAGTCGTAAAGATATATAATCAATTCAAAATCACAATTGAATATGATTGAACATATGAAATATGCAAGCCTTCAACGTATTCAAAGCAGCATACAACAATTCCAAGACGTGGAATTTCATCTGCCCCCACTGAATTTTGAATAATACAACACCAAGGGGATTTCCTTATGTAATGTTCAATGCTCAACATTAAAATGCTCATGCCAATGCACCAATACCCTAGGCAGTTCCAGGTTATTTAATAGTTGTATATTTCCTCTATAACAAGGTTCACGAAATCATTGAATTCAAGTTTCAATTCTAACGCATATATCAACCTCAAACAACGGATATATATATATAATAAGATTATATATTATATATATATATATATATATATATATATATATATATATAATATATATATATAATATATATATTATATATATATATATATTATATATATATAATATATATATATATTATATATATACCGTCTTCAATTCAACGCAAGCAGTTCACATCAGGCTAACAAAATATCAATGCACAGGCAACATATACTGTATATAGATCCTGCTCTCAACACACCTCGGAAGCACGGCCAAAGACACCAACTCGAGGACCAACACATTGCTAGTGCAATCAACTATGATATTATGCATTGCAAGGCCAAGCTCTTATAATGCTCCCTTCACTTTCCTTTACAATGTTATTTATGTGTGCAGTGTCTCTGACTTTGTTTCTTGCCTTCTCCCACGAGCCTCTTTTTTTCACAAATCCAACTACCAGACTTTCGCTCCGTGTTGTTCTCAAGTATAAAGAAATCGTTTCAACTATAAATCAATTCCTTGTCTCTATCAATCAAAATCTATGCAATCGACTTCTTATGTTCTATTAACAACTTGTTTCACTAGCATATCTTTGAGTGCTTTCCGTCCTCAAAATGTCAACACACCAAGGGATGCACCAGAATTAGCTCCAATACATTTTAATGCACAAAGCCAGTCAATGAACCCACTTCAATAGTCGTAATAATATTCACAACTCTATCAACCTTTAATATTTGTTTCTTCTCTAGTAATCCCTTAGTCCAGCATAGACATTAAAATGGCTCTTCTCCCTTCCTGTTTACCAATCTTATTCCAGCATGGTTCTTCAGACTCTAGAAGTGGTAGCAGCCATAAATATCTCTGGGAGATTAGAGAATATTGGGATAGACACCACTGAAACTGGGATCATTGAAGATTGTCTTGTCAAGATGCGGAAAAAGACTATCATGGCCAGAGGGGGAAAGGAATTATTGAAGGTCTTAGCGGAACTTGATGAGGAATTCCTTTTAGTGTTCGAGAGTGATTATGAGCTCTTAGCAGAACTTGATGAGCACTTCCTTTCGGCGTCTGAGAGATATTATGAGGTGATACCCAAATCAGTTAATAGATAAAGATGCCAAAGGATCTTGAGTTTTCCAATAAAACTATTGTTGAGCACTTCCTTTTTTTGTTTATGAAACTGTCAGACCAGTGGAAGTGTCAATGTTAGAGCTGCAAGGCTAGCCATAATGGCAGATCTGACGAGTAGAAGAGCTCGAAAAATGGCAGTGTTGGTGGTAACCACATTCAAACAATTCGCCCACAGTCATTGCATCATGGCAGACATCGTGTATGCACTACGCTTCCACTGTCATGCCTATTGACTGTGTCTGGAGGAGGGCTGCCATGGTGATTTTGTTAGCGACATCCAGGCTTGGCAAGATCACCAGGTTGAAAAACCCCCTCTCGGCCCATCTTTCTCGATCAAGTATATTGTAAGGACTTCTATTTGGAGGACATGAGCATGTTCAAAATCTTTCTTCTCATGTAGCACTGGATGCTCCAGTTGGTAGAAAAGATCTCAGGGTACGATATATTGGCCTTTACAAATATTCTCCCTATCAAGCATGGACTAGGTCATTTGCATCGGATACCAGTAAACTTGTTGAGGCTGTGGTGCCATTCATGGGTGTATCGATTTCTTATGGGACTCTTTCAACTTTTCTCAAGAAACCAGGAGATAGAGTTGAGCTTGATGAGGCCATAGCTCAAGTTGAGACGGACAAGGTAACTGTTGATGTTAATATCCTTGAAGTTGGTTTCATTGAAAAGTTTGTAGCTTTGAACGAGAAAGGGAAAGAACAGTTCCCATGACAAGACTAAAAAAGCGAGTGGCTACACGTCTGAAAGACTCGCAGAACACATTTGCTTTGCTAACTATATTTAATGAAGTTGACATGAAAAATTTGATGCAACTTCATTATGAGTATAAAGATGCCTTCCTTGAAAAGCATGGTATGATAGCGACAAAGGGGACCGCATATCGAAAAGATAGTGTAGTGAGAAGGCATGTAAGATGATTTTACCAACGAAGACACAATGAATTTACCGACGCACCATCTTGCAAAGCAATGTCTCAATGCAACTATACATCTCCTTCATCAGGAAGATTATTGTTGAATACAACATGTAGTAACGCACTCGAGGCAGAGAGAGGTTTCAGTCTGCAAAAGATGCACAACAAAGGACAAATCTGATAGGATTAGAGTACAAAAAATTAATTTGAGACCTGCACACCTGGGTGTGAGGGAAAGATGTCAGTTTTTCTATATCAGGAAAATGGGCACAACTTCTATTGACTTGCAAGAGAAGAGAAAATGGAAATTACATGGCAGAGATCATAGCTGGAATTTAGTTGAGAAAACATTCTTGAAATGCAGAATTGACATGCACAGAGAGATTACAAAACAAGTGGCTCAAAATGAAGCAGGGAAGGAATACGCTTGCAGCTCTGATACCATGTTAGACACACATGGTAGAGACAAAATAGGAAAGATAAACATGATATTGTATCTATTATTTGACAATGACATACATTTATAGTACATTCGTGTGATTGTTGGGTTCCACATCCCAAGGTCTCTTGGACTCTCATGGTTGTTCACATTCTACACCAAACCATAGAGGATTAGGTGTCCAACACAGTTGAATTCCACCTATCAATTTGAAGCAAGCTGGATAAAATGATCAAAGAGAAAACTAAACTGGCCATTTTTCTCAACTGTGGCTATCTACATTTGGCCAGGACCCCAACCGAAGGAATCATTTTGTTTCATTTTCTTTTAATTAACTTAGTTATTGAGAAATAGATAGGAACTGTTAATATTTCCACTATGTATAAATACCCATCTCTGATTGTGAGAAAGGGGGATTCGAATCTGAGAGAAAAGAGGAAAAGTAATACTAGTTCTTACAACCTGTTTGTATAGAAGGAGTTAAGACTCATTTACATTATTGTAGTGAGATTGGATCCATCTGTGGAGACAGGAAATGATTAAACTCTATTTTGAGAGATTTCTTAGAGTCTGAATCTTAGCATTTTCATTTTATTTAGCCTTGCTCCTTTTCCTTTTAGGATTTCATTAATAATAAACCAAGGATAACTGGTTCTTCCTAGTGTGTCATCATTGTTGTGGTAAAAACAACACCCCCCCCATTATTCACTTAATTCTCATTATTGGGACCTTTTGATTGAATCTTGGTCATGTAGCTTTTTTATTTTTTGAGTTTGGATTGCTTCAATGAGTTTCATCTGTTTTTGTCTTCCTATTAAAACTCATTTGATCTCATTTGGTGGTTTGGTTTGTTAATGGCACCTAATTGAAGATTTGATATTTTTCACCACCTTGGCCTATTATAATGTATACATTGCACTATATTCTATACATAGCAAGCCCTAAGACCAAGAATCATTCATAGGATTTAAGCCATAATTAAAAAACAAGTGATGTACATATTAATATATCATAGCTTTGATATTGGAGGAATTCATTTCAAATCCCCAATATTCAAACTCCAATCCATAAAGTAGATATTGGAGGTAATGCATATCGAATATTTCTTTTCGAAACACATTTATAAAAACTCCTATATGCCAATCCCTTCAATCTCTAATACGTTAATCCCTTTGGTCTTCAATCCCAGATAATCATATCCCTCTGATCTCCGATCTCCGATATTCATATCCCTCCAATCTTCGATATTCATATCTCTTTGATTGTCGGTATCCCAATGCACCTCACCCTCCGAATTCTGATATCTTCCAGGATCCAATATGTCAGACCCAATATGCGTATTAACGATGGCCTAATTGGAATATCACATCCGCCTTTATATCAGAACTTTTAAATGGTAACAATTGTTAAATAATGATATCTTAAACCTCTAATTTCTAATATTCCTCTGGATTCAATGAGCATATAAACAACGATTTAATGTTGATATCGTGTACACTCCTATCAGGACTTCTTTTGCATCACAAGTTTTATATTATTATAAAAGTTATGATATCCATTTCTCTGATACCTATTAACATCTGCCACTTGTCACCTCCTATGGCCCATTGTTGTATAAATTTAAAAAGTTGTGATTTATATGGTTTTGGGGCATAAATTTAAACCCTGGTCATACAACAAAATTCAAGTCCACTCGATGCCCTTCGTTTAACATCATCGATGTTCCCTTTACACCCTAAGGTGCAAATGCTAGTTTATACGTACCTTAAAAAATAGTTATACATAGATGATCACTATTAGCTAATGGTCTTAATTAAAATTAGGGAATTTAAATGTTTGTATTTTTTAATTATAAATTCGGAATATTTTTGAAAATATGATAGGTAATATGATGTACTACGAAAGATGATGATATACTAAAATAAATTCAACGTTTTAACTTTACTTCACTATACCAAAGTTCACAAATATTTCTAAAAATTTACAATAAACCAAATTATACATTCAATTTTTGGTCATTGAAGATTTTCAATTATTTTATTTCCATGAAATTTTCTCCTCGTACCTATAAAGATAAAGTCCCTTCAACTGAATTGTTTCATCTTTCTCCTATGCTATTTCTTGCATGTGGAGATTTAGGTTTTTCAATCTTCATCAAATCTACAACAATTTAGATTTGCACATAGATTTTTGGGGTTGTTTATTCTTCCTTTATAGTTTTTTCTTGATTTTGGAAAAATAATTGTTTCAGTCCTCCATTCCACAATGGGTCCAAGTTAAAGAGGGTTTTTTTGAGTTGACTTGACATTAATGGGGAAAGTTTGTTTCATGGTTGTGTGTCTCTCTTAGTTTAGATTTAGTTCCTATTTTTTAGGATATATTTTTTATCTCCCTAAACTGAATGTAATATTATTTATTTTGGATTTGATGAATAATGCAATAGATAAATACTACTTGGGTAGTCTCCAGGTGTAGTTCGTCTCACCTGTGAGCTGCAAGTTTCAGTTTATTGTGTCTTCCCATTTTTATCTTGGTATCAGAGTGTAGAGAAGGAGCTTTGTGTGAGCTAGGTCTGTGGCGAGTTGAGCCTTTGTAGTTGAGAGCCCTAGTGTGGCTGAGATTCAAGAGTGAGTAAGCCTCCTTTTCTAAAGAATGCAGGTGTGTAGATATTGTTCGAAAAGTTGTGCAGTAATGAATCTTGGCATGGATTAGAGGAGGATCCATTAGAGATCAGTTGAACAATGGATCAAGAGGACAAGCCAAGTTGGGGATCTCTCTTTTTTTTTTGTAGGCGAAAGCTTATCTACGAAGTTGTAGGGTTTGCTTTAGAGGGCAGAGAAGGAGACTACACAGTTTTATTGAGGGGGAAAATTATGCGCATACAGTAAGAGGGAAAACTGCGTAGATCAAGGTGAATTAGAGAGGACTTCCTCCTGCACATTGTGTTTGAGGTAAGACTCTGCAAATGACCGTTTCCATGAAATTTTTTGTTTTTATGTGAAACTATTACCTAGATCGGTTGAATGAATTCGTAGATCAGTGGTTGGATCAATGGATCTAGTGTTGGATACAAAGATCTATTGAGTGGATCAGTGGATTTGGTGTTGGTTCCGTACATCTATTGAGTGGATTAATGAATTTGGTGTTGGTTCCATAGATCTTTTGAGTGGATCAGTGGATCTAGTGTTGCATCCATAGATCTATTGCTCGATCACTAGATCTATTGATTGGATTAGTGGATCTATTATTAGAGTCATGGATCTATTGACTCGATGAGTTATTAGTGGTGCTCGTGAGTTAAAAAGTAGGGTGCTATTGAATTGTTTTTTCATAATGAATAATCACATTACAGAGACCTACCTTAATGAGAGAGATAAGCTCAATGGTGTTAACTGGAAGTTCAAATTACAAACATTTCTCAAGGGTTCTAGTGCGTGGATAATTGCAAACAAATATGAAGCAAAGCTGATTGTAGTAGCAGGTGCCACAAAAAAATCACTTCAAGATCAGGAAAAGAGGGAAAATAAAGCAAAGGTGTTGTTGAATATGTCAATAAAAGACAACATATTCCCTCATATCCGAGACTGTAAAAATTCTAATGAGATTTGGGTGACACTCAAGCATTTTCATGAAATGAAAAATACAAATCGTGTGTTGTTTTTGAAGAGAAATATTCTCTCCATTAAGATGGAAGAGAATGAATATGTTATTCTTATGAAACCAGTTCACAAAAAGATATAAAATACAGATCAACACCTTAGAAATCAGCCTCTCCAAGGGGGAAACCTCCTTTACATTACACAAATGAAAAATTCTTGGATGATACCAATGAATAAACCTCCTTTTTATATATAGGAGTCTAATGGGTCACAATATAATCAAAGCCAACATAACAATAACAATATAAAGGCACAACAATAACAATAGTGGGCTTCTATGGGGGACATTAATAACAATATGGGAACAATAGGGGCATAATAGTAACAATAAGGGCTACAATGACAATAGTGATGAGGGAATCACTAGTATTATAGGGACCTAATATGCCCCTCTCCTTAAAAAAAAGTGTTGTCCTTAACGCTTGAGTAGTTCTGGATGCTTCTTATAAAATTCTCATCCTCCCATGTGGAATCTTCAATGGGTACATTCTTCCACTTTATGAGATACTCTGAAATTGATTGATTCATAGCTGTCAAGTTCTTGTTTCTATGATTACATTAGGTTCCAATATGATATTTCCTTCCTCGTCAAGTTCTGGAAATATTGTTTGAACTGGGAGCTTGTGATCCAGGTGGATGTTGGTGGCCACCCACCTATCCCATTTGGACCCCCATGACGGTCTCTTTCAGTTTTTTAGTTTCCATAATTGTAGCACAATTTACTATTTTTAGCAGTTTTTTTTTTGGGTCCTGGACTTTCGAAGCCGTTTTAAGGCCCTAAACAACGTTTTTTGGGAAATCAGGGAGCAAAATGGGTCCATGGACCGATGTTGCTCTTCCCGAAGTTATAGTGCTCGGATAGATCTTTCTAATGAGCTATTGTACGTGTCAAACGGAGATCGAGTGCCAAAGTTACGACCCTAGGAAATTGATGTACCAATTTACCCAAATAGCGCCCACAATTTGGCGTTTAATCTTCTAGGGTTAGGTTTTGGGATGTTAAGGGTTTTCCATTGTTTCTCAACAATAAATAGGCCTTCGAACATCATTGTAACACAGTTCAGAGGCATGTAGCCGCCACATCTCTTCTCAGAGATAAGCTACCATCACCCTAGTTGGTTTATTTCCATTCCTGTTTGTAAGCATATTTCAGTATTTTACATTAATGAAATGAAGTATTATTTCCGCTGCATCTATGTGTTTACGGTTATCTATATAGTTTTGTTGCGTTCCTGTTTAAAGCCAGATTAGTGGTATTAGAGCGGTTTTCTTTTTCTCTGTTTTTGTTTGCATGTCTCCAATGAGGTCGGGATATAAGGAGTTAGGGCTTGAATTGGTCGAACCTTTGTAAGACCAACCTCGCAAATCCTGACGACCTCCCATGGCGGATGAAAAGAAAGACGAGGGGGCAGGAGATCCTATCAAAATCTTGCTCGAAGAAGCCCTTGAGCGGTAAAGGAACGCGATGATGGATAGCTTTGTGCAGATCCTTTAGCGGCTACCCAGAGGCGACGCATCGGCTTCCAACAGCTACTCTGGAAACACCACACCATTTAAGGTACATGTTAATTTTGAAATCCCCATCTTCGAGGGTCAAATAGATGTAGATGTCATAGATAAATGGTTAAATCTGCTAGAAGGATATTTTTCTGTTCATGAATTTTCGAGTCAAGAAAATATTGTTTTCTCTCTTCTAAAAGTAGCCCCCGACGTCAAGGACTGGTGGGAAACCTACTGTGAGCAGAAGAATGGAAGCACAGGCTCACTATTTTCAGCCGCACCCACTTGGGATTCATTTCGGGGTGCCATCAAGGAGCAGTACTACCCTGTCAAAAGATACGAGGACAAATACATAATGTGGACCATGCTACGGCAAGGATGGGACCAAGATGTGCCAAAGTTCACAAACATTTTTCATACCCTTCGCACATAGTTGGGTATCAAGGATTCTGATCTACATCTGGTACTCAAACCCCGCGACTGCTTACACAGGTACATCCAGGAAGAGATGGAGTTCTGGAACATCTCCTTGCTCGACACGGCATCCCGATACGCTGTCAAAATCAAGAAAAATTTCAAACAGAAGAGGCGAGACTTTAGATCTGCGAATCCGAAGACCAAAGAACAAAGCCAAGGTGGGGTGACCTAAGACAACCTATCAAAGCCGCAAGAAAAGAACAACACCACGAAGTCGAAAAATGACACAGGAAAGTGGTGTGAGTTCCACAAGAGCCCCACTCACAACACAAGTGAATGTCGGACCAAGCAGTCACTGGTGGCTGAGTTAAAGGCTTCTGAATCATATGCATGTTCCAACCTTGAGCCAGAACCAACAAGGGGAATGACAAAGGGAAGCAAATCATTGATGCGGATCCTAGCACCATTGTTACACTACCAAGATCCAGAAAAATGAGCCCGAAGATCTAGAGGAGGGGGAACGTCTTTTCCACTCACAGATGTGGGTGAAGGGTTCACCGCTGCAATTCATTGTCGACGGTGGCAGCCAAAAGAACCTCATTTTAGTAGAGGTCATGAAGCGGTTGGGCCTACTGACTACACCACACCCGTAGTCGTATAGTATCGGGTGGCTTCATAAAGGACGAGATCTCAAAGTTCGCCAGAAGTGCCATCTTCCCTACAACATCAAGCCGTTCACAGACGAGGTATTGTGTGATGTTACACATCTGGACATTTGTGATGTACTATTAGGCTAGCCATACTTGTGGAGGCGACATGCTGTGTATGAGTCAAGGCATCGTGCTATTATTATTTCTTTGGGTAATTCATTATACAGGATACCAGAGGTAGCCCCACCTACTGCCACCTCTTTGATCACTACTAAGAAAGGCAGCAAGCTCATCTCCCAGACTAGAAAATTCATCTGTTTGCTTCGCTCCCAAAGTAAGGGGAAGATCATCACCACATCCATGACACTCGCGAAGGGTTCCTCCATGCAGCAGCAGCAGCAAAGGAATACAGTCATGACAAAACATAGGAATAACTTCTCCTCACCCATAGGGGTACCACACAAGCTTCAGGTGGGCAATAAAGTCTGGTTACATCTGTAGAAAGAATGCCTTATAAGATCCCATCAGAAGCTCCGACCACACCGACATGGTCCTTACACCATTACCAAGGTTGTGGGAAATAATGCTTTGGAGCACAACATTCCTCCATTCCTTCGCTTGCACTGAGTGTTCAATGGGGACCATCATCGACCATGCTTCCCACCATTACTGGACACATCAGAGATTGTAGAACAGCTCACCAGAGACCCAACTTAGTAGAAGCTTCCTCATCTCAAGGAGAAACTCAACGCAATGGGGACCATTGCTTCCTAAGGGGGGAGGAATGATCCAGGTGGATGTTTGTGGCCACCCACCTATCCCATTTGGACCCCCACGATGCTCTCTTTCAGTTTCCATAATTGTAGCACAATTTACTATTTTTAGCAATTTGTTTGAGGTCCTGAACTTCTGAAGTTGTTTTGAGGCCCTAAACGACATTTTTTGGGAAATCTGGGAGCAACATGGGGCCATGGACCGATGTTTCTCTTCACAAATTTATAGTGCTCGGATAGATCTTCTAATGAGCTATTGTACACGTCAAATGAAGATCGGTTGCCAAAGTTATGACCCCAGGAAATTGATGTACCAATTTACCCAAACGGGGCCCACAATTTGGTGTTTCATCTTCTAGGGTTAGGTTTTGGGATGTTAAGGGTTTTCCATTGTTTCTCAACAACAAATAGGTCTTCGAGCCTCATTGTAACATAGTTCAGAGGCATGTAACCGCCACATCTCTTCTCAAAGATAAGCTACCATCACCCTAGCTGGTTTATTTCCATTCCTGTTTGTAAGCATACTTCAGTATTTTACATTAATGAAATGAAGTATTATTTCCATTGCATCTCTATGTTTACGGTTATCTCTATAATTTTTTGCGTTCCTGTTTAAATCCGGATCATCTTGTCACCTATAACCTTCTTTAAACATGAAACATGGAAAACTCGGTGCACTGAGGAAGCTGCCGTAAGCTCCAATGTGTATGCCATAGTACCAATCTTTTGCAACACCTTGTATGGACCATAATACTTAGGTGATAATATATAATCCTTCTTAGCTTGCTTGAGGGACATTTTTTTATATGGCTGTAGTCGTAGGAATACCCAGTCACCTAAACCAAAGCTTCTTTCGCTATGATGTTGATATGCATGTAGTTTAATTCTATTTTGCACCAAAGTGAGGTTATCCTTTAAGAGTTGGAGAACTTCTTGTTGATGCTCGATGTGATCTTCTACTACTTGAGCCTTAGCATTTTCTCTTAAATATAATGTGATGGATGGTGGATGATATCCATAAAGTTCCATAAATGGGGTCATTTTTTCTACATTATGGAAGGAAGTGCTATACCACCATTCACTGAGAGGCAACCATTTGACCCATTGTGTCTATTTATCAAAGTCAAAGCAACGGAGATATCATTCCAAGCATTTGTTTACTATCTTATTTTTCCCATCAGATTCACGATGATAATATGAGCTATGAGCTAACTGAGTAGCCAAACAAGAAAATAATTATGTGAAAAAATTTCAAGTGAAAATGGGATCTATGTCACTTACAATAATATTTGGGTTTCCATGTAGATTTTGAATTGTTTCCATAAATGTAGTAGTAACTGTATTGGCTTTAAATGAACGAGATAATGCAGAAAAGTGTGCATACTTGGTAAGTCTTTCAGCTACCACCATGATGACACTCTTTCCTTCAGACTTGGGTAAACCTGTGATAAAATCCATTGAAACCTCCTCCCAATGTTGGCTTGGAATGGATAAAGGTTGTAATAAACCTGGGGTTTTAATTGTTTCAACTATATTTTTTTGGAAAACCAAACATTCCGCCACAAACTTTTGAATATCTGATTTAAGGCCATCCCTAAAGAATTCCTTCTTAACCCTATGGTAAGTTTCTAAAAATTTTGAGTGCCCTCCAAAGGGAGAAGTGTGCCATTCCATAAGAATCTTTTGTTTTATTTGGGAATTCTTACATAGGTCTAAGCGATTTTTGTACCATAATGAATCATTTTTCCAACTAAATGAATCAGATGTACTGGGATATTGTTGTAACTTTTGAATGATTTCCTACACTTCTTCATCATTCTTCCATTCATCCCTTGCTTCATTTATCCAGTCTAGTTGGATAACAGAAATGGCGCAAAGCAATGCTTCCACATCCTCATCCTTTCTTGAGAGTGCATCTGCCACAACATTTTTCTTCCCTTTTTTGTAGATGATCTCAAAGTCATAACCCAACATCTTTGTGAACCATTTTTGTTGCTCTTCTCAAGATAATATTTGTTCTAAAAATTATTTAAGACTATCATGATCTATTTTTACCTTGAAGTGTCTTCCCATTAGTGATCTAAAATGATCATATGTTAAAATGAAGGAGAATTGATTAATGCCATAAGTGAACTGAATGTTAACTTAAGTAATTTAACCATGAGAACTGATTGAAACAAAATGACTTTACGATGGAATTGAAAAATAAGAAACATGTAAACATAAGTAATAAGAAGAAAAAAAATAGCAATACCAGACAATAAGATTGATTATGAAGTTCGTACCTAATGGAATACATCTTCGGTTCTGCTTTCAAGATGGATGTTCACTTTATTAGGATTGAAATCGAGGAGGTCGTTTATATAGACTCATTTTGCATCAGGAACTTCTAGCCACTATCATAAAAAATATCTCTGAATTAGCTTTCCAATGTCTATCACGGTTCCCAATTCTAACTCTGGATGCTCCCATAACACTGAAAATGAAACTGCCTATATCCTCAAGAATTTGCACACAAAACTCTAAAACAACTCTCCTCTACCTCCAATGCACTAGTCTACCTTTATAACCCTCTAGATGCATTCGAACTCCCTCTTTTAGAGTTTAGGAATGAATCAGCGACTCCTTAGGGTTAATTTAGGGTTTATTGGTTAGGAGTTAATGTCAAATGTGACATTCACCACTTGCTTTAATTAATTTATCAATAACTGCATCTAAAACCACATTTTTAGACCTTATTGAGCTCAAAATCCATTAGCAGTTAGCTAACTAGGTGGAGGATGCTGACAGCACATGTGAACATCATTAAATAACCCGCGGTTATGGCTTTGACAGTTCCACTGCATGTTGACGGTTGACTGCACGGTAAGCTGTACTGCGTTCACATGCCAAGGTTTACTCCACGGTTTCTAATGCGGTTACCCCGATGCAGTTATTATTAACCTCTGTATTTTCTCACATGTACACGCCGATGTGGTTACGGTTGGGACCCGTTTCGATGCGATTATGGTTATCCTGAAGGTTAATCCATGTCCACTCACATGGCTTGTTGGTGTTCTCTCCCCGCGCAGTTAGGCCAATGGTTAGGGAATTTGTAATACATTGTAATGTTTTATGTGCATTTTGCAATGTTATATGGTTTTGTAATGGCCTGAGAGGTTTGTAGATTAGGTTTAATGCATTTTAATACATGGATTAGGTATAGGTTAGGGTTTAGGTGTATTAGGATCAAGGACTTAGGTTTAGTGTACTTTAATGCATGGATTTAGGTTCTATATTAGGGTTTAGGTCTAGGACTTAACAACATTTGTCCTAAAACCCTTTTATACAAGTTGTCACAATGAGACATACAAACCTTGAAGATGACAACCATGGATCATTCCTGACAACCCAAACCCTGGCGGAACTGATGATGAATATGTCGACAACCAAATTCTGGCGGAATTGATGACAAACACATGTTGACAACCAGGTACATATCCTTTACACCATGAAAACCGTTGACATCACCAGACAACCTGAACCATAAACATCATTTTCGAAGCTGAAGACACTGGACACTGAATGTTGACAACGAAACTAGAGAAGTTGATAAAGTTCAAGACCTCATTGATTATGATCATTTGAAGACTATTTCAACTTGAACCACTGAAGATTCTGCTCATGTTGGACTCACAAGATCCTCTTGGATCAATTAGGTAGGGTATCCATTTCTTAAGTGCATGTAGTATTGCCAATATTTCCTTTTGATAAATAGCTTTGTGTAAATATTTCCCTTTGATTGGACAACTTTAGAAAGCAATGGGTATTTCTGCTTGCATTAAAACAACACCAATTCCATTTCCAGAGTCATCACATTCCATAATAAAGGCTTTTGTGAAGTCTGGCGTAGCTAAGACTGGTGCTTGGCACATTTCCTCTTTAAGATGTTCAAAGGCCTTTGTTGCTTCTAGAGTCCACGAAAATTCATCTTTCTTCAATAATGTTGTTAGAGGTGCTGGTATTCTCACATAATTCTTAACAAACTTGCGAAAATACCCTATCAACCTGAGAAATCCTTGCAAATTCTTTATTGATGTGGGGATTTTCCTTCCTTAATGGCTTTAATTTTTCTAGGGTCTACCTTAACACCTTCATGAGATACAATATGACCCAGATATTCCACCTCTTGTACTCCAAAGAAACATTTGGAGCCTTTTGCATATAATTGTTTCTCCTTCAATAGTTTGAGCACCATATCAACATGTTGAACATGATCTTGCCAAGACTTGCTGTAGATTAGTATATCATCAAAAAATACTAACACAAATTTTCTAGGGGTTTGAAAATGGAATTCATCAAACCTTAAAATGTAAAAGGTGTATTGGTAAGGCCAAACAAAATGACCAAAAATTCATAATGACCCTCATGAGTTCTAAATGTTGTTTTCGGAATGTCTTCAGTCTTCAGTTTGAATTGATTATATCCTGAATGAAGATCCAACTTGGTTAAGTAAATTGATCCATGAAATTGATCCAATAATTCATCAATGAGAGGAATGGGAAATTTATCTTTAATAGTGAGCCTGTTGAGCTCCCTATAATCGAGACACATGTGCCATGATCCATCCTTCTTTTGCACCAATACTACTGGAGCAGAGAAAAAACTTTGACTAGGTTGAATTATACTAGCCTCTAGCATTTCTGCAACCAGACATTCAATTTCACTCTTTTGGGCATAGGTATATTTGTAAGGACTGATGTTTGAAGGAACACTTCCTGGAATCAAATGAATAGCATGATCATGATCATGAATAGGTGGTAGGCCTTTGGGAGTCTCAAATACCTTGGAATGATTGTCTAAGACCTTTTGGAGATCTGGAGAAATAGACGATTTCGATGTGGGAACCTCTAGCAAACATAATTGTGCAATTACGCCTTGTTGTTATTTTTTTATAAGCTTTGTCATTTCATTAGAGTTGATTATCCTACCTGGTTTCCCCGCGATACGCCTTAATTCCACTTCCTTTCCTTTCAAACAAAATTTCATGAAAATTTCTTGAAAATTAAAAGCTATTGTACCCAAGGATTGTAGCCATTGGATTCCTAGTACATCATCAAAACCACCCATTGGAATGGAAACCATTGGGCTATTTAATACATATTCTCCCATGAATAGCTTGATATTATGGCACTTTCTAGAGCAATTTATGGTTCCCCAACTTGCAACCATCACTTGACGCTTTGGTGCTGGATATAGGAAGCAATTCAATTCCTTGGCTATCTTACAATGAATAAAATTATGGGTATTTCCTGAATCAATCAACACCATTACATTTTTCTTCTTGATATGTCCTTCTATCTTGATATTTTAAGGAGTGGTAATTCCAACCAATGCATTACAAGATATGGTTGTATTCATTTCTTCTTTCTCTAGGGTTTGTTCCTAGTGTGTATCTTCTTCTTTTGACGTTTCTTGTTCCTTTTCTTCCTCCTCTTCATAATCTATGTAAAATAATTTCTTCTCTACACACTTATGACCTTTAGTGTATTTTCTATCACAACTATAACAAATCCCATTTTCTATTTTTTATTCCAAGTTTTGTGGTGTCAACCTTGTAGGTTGTGGAAGGCTAGGGGAAACAACACTTCCATCTTTATAGCTGTGAGTGGTAGGCTTCGTGGTGGCCATAATTTTGCTTTCTATTTTTCTTGCCAACCTGAATGCCTTCTCAAATCAATCAGGTTCCCAAAGGCAAACCTCATGTTGGATGTTATCATTTAAAGTCCCTATGAACACATCAATCCTATGCTCCTCTGGAATATCTTTTACCCTTATATTCAATTTTTGGAATTCCTCAATGTGCTCCATCATTGAACCCTTTTGTTTGAGATTTATCAATTGGCTAAAAAAACTGTTGCTTTTTGTACCCTCATAATGTGCTATCATTTCTTCCGTAAAAATTTCCTAGGCAACAATTTGTTTATGAGAGCAAAGTCATCGATACCATGCAAACTGATTTGCTTCCAAATATAAAGTTGCAATGTGTACCTTTTGTGTGTTTTTCACATTATGGATATCGAAATATTGCTCCATCTGTAGTATCCATGTTACGAGATCCCTTCCATCAAACTTCCTCATATCTATCTTTGGAACATGGTGAGTCTTCAATCCAACATTAGAGTCTATGAAATCATGATTAACATTTCTTTTGTTCTCATCATGAGTTTCCTTTACTACCCTTTCACCATTAGTAAACTTTCTTGTAGCAACTTTGTCAAATCTATCTACAAATCTTCCATTTTTCCTTCCATCTTAGCTTCCATGTCATTCATCTTAGCTTCCACGTCACTGATCTTAGCTTCCATGCCTTTATTTAAACCATCCATCTTATCTTTTGCGCCTTTCTTTAAACCATACATCTTAGCTTCTGTTACTTTTTGTGAGAGTGAATTTTGTTGCACTTGGTCTCATAATTTTGATATATCATGTTGCATTTCTTCTTCTCCTTCATGAGTCATGCTAGAGCTTTCAAGTTGCTTACTAGGTATTTCCATTTTCTTTCTTTGGGGCATCAATTAATGATAATTATGCTTCATTATGCCCTTTGATTTCCTTCAAACTGTTTTTCAAACCAAACTTATGCAAAATTTTAAAAAAACTATACACAATTTTTTACTTTGTAGGAGCTTGATATTGAATTTGATGTATCTCTGAAATTTTGGATCTCCAAGATATCAAATTGTGAACTGTGGTATCCCTTTGAGTCTTGTTTCTAATGCCACTATTTTCATCAAAATTGGATTCTCCAAGAAAGAGTTATGCCTAATCTCCCACAATGACCTAATTATACACTTTTTCAGTAGATCCAACTTGTACGAAGTGCCATGTGTCACTATTTCAACCTTCGGACTTGATAATGATGCAAAAAAAAAACTATAGTCCGTCCTCTTTTTGTAAATTCTTATGCAATTTCCATTTGATACTTAGAGAGATAGTTATGACAATTTTCCCAAGGTCACCTATTTGGGATGTAATTCAAGAGCTTGCAAAATCCCTAAATTCCTTAGATCATATCTCCAACAATATAGGTAGAAAAGATATGAAATTCGGACCCGAGGAGCATCAAGATTTCAGATCAAATGGGTTATTTTTTTAGCTTCTACAACATTGCAGAAAAAATAGTTATAGAGAAAATTCCACGATGACATGTTTGGAGCAGTGAAACCCTAGAATCCAAACCTTTGATACCAAATGTTATGAAATGAGCTCACAAAAAGATAGAAAAGATAGATCACCGCCTTAGAAATCAGCCTCTTTGAGGGGGAAACCTCCTTTACATTACAGAAATGAATAATTCTTGGATGATACAAATGACTAAACCTCCTTTCTATATATAGGAGTCTAAGGGGTCACAATATAATCAAAGCCGACATAAGAATAATAATATAAGGGCACAACAATAACAATAGTGGGCTTCTATGGGGAACACTAATAACAATATGGGGACAATAGGGGAAAAATAATAACAATAAGGGCTACAATGACAATAGTAATGAGGGAATCACTAGTATTATAGGGACCTAACAATTATTGCATTCATCTCACGGATTAAAGAACTCGAAGACAAGTTATGTGACATAGGGGAGAAAGTATCCAACATTAATCTTGTCACGATTAACTTAAATGGCATGATAGAGGATTATCAAATGTTCATTACAGGACTTGGAGAAAGGGATAAAGCTCCCTCCTTTGAATATTTGACAGGGATTTTGATGCAGGAAGAAGAGAGACATAAGAATACGTTGGTAGTGCTCGACTCACCAACATTCAGGGGATCGCATCAGTATGGAGTCCCAACTAGACCTCACATCATTTGGTGTAGGAGTCTCATCTGGTATGATGGTTAGGTTGCCATTATCTTAAATATTTTCCTTTGCTCTTGCTTGTAAGCACATGAGAGTGGTTTACTTTGTCTTCGAACAACATGTGCCTGGTGAGTGCTTAGTGTCGATTGTGTCAAGGTTCTTTCACTGGAGAGGGAGAGGGTCAAAGTGAGTCTCAAGTCGAAATGGAATAGTCCCAACTCTATTAGAGACACAAAACACAGCAGGACATGTGCAACTTCCAGTGGAATAGTCCACACGAATGTGATAGTTACAAGCACAAGGGTGAAAAGATAACATGCACAACACCCAACAAAATAGTCCACATGAGTGAGGCGATCGTTATAACAAGTTTATGAGAATGAATATGTTGAGTGTCTGGTGGAATAGTCCACATGGGTGAGACATCGTTAACAACTGGTACGACACATTTCCAATAGCATATGTACTAGAACAACCGAAATAGTTCAATTATCTTAATACAGGTTAAAGAAACATGCATTAAAAGCATCCAAATAATAGTCTTACAAACGAATACAATACATGTGTGAAAACATGTTGGCATGTTAACATGCTTTTGAATTCGGTGAAAGTTCCAAGAAACATCCTTACACCATTACATCACTAACCCCGATAGCGGGGTGTTGGAGCTAGTGCTCACTCCACAAAGAAAATATTACATACTCTCAAGGCTATGTGGGAGGAGCCATGGTGAAAAGTCCTTTGCATGTACAAATGAGGGTTATATATAGCCAAAGGTGAGCTTGACCCTTGTGACACTTCGATTTCCCTCATGACTGTTTGAGTTTCATGAATATTCAACTGACATGACTCTTCAACTTTACATGTGGGTCTCTTGGACTTCCACATTGCATTACATTAATTACAATAGTATGGCCCACATTAGTGATGTGGCTGAGATGACTAATGACATGACTCGACACAACAGTGGTGGTATGTTCATGCTAGAGGCAGTGTCCATGTCGAGTTGCAGTGTTGTTGAGTGATGAATGTGCTCTTGGTGTATCATATCTTCACCTCTAAATGACAAGGTGTGCAGAGTCTTCAATGATCTTGGTGTTCACTTGATGTTGCATGTGCATGTATCCCCTTCGCTAGTATTGGTATGCTTCATGTGTTCATCCATTCACGAACAAATCTCCTAGCATGTGCTCATTGTTCATCTTGTTCATCATTTCCCCATGTCTCACCCATGTACATGTATCTTCAATCACTCATGACGATACGACATCAAATCTAGAAATCTCCTAGTCTACATGATGCATCATCTTTCGTTTTTGGGTGTAGGTGACCAAGAGAGAGGAAAAGGCTCTGAAACTGTGTAGAGCACATTTCAGGGCAGGATGCATGCTCTTGGGCACTGTGAACAAAAATTGCACAAAGGTTGCTAGGAGGTTAAGATGAGCAGTCTGGAACAGCAGTGACATTCTATGAGATTTGGCTCAATTGGGAGGCAGAACTGTGCAGTTGTTTCAAGTAGGCAGTGTGGGTAGAAGGGATGACACTGGAAGTGAAAACTACGCAAATTCTTAAGGGGAGGATGGGAGTGGGATGCATGATCTTGCTAGCCAAAACTACACAGAACTAGGAGGTATGTACACAGGACATGTCTACGCAGTTTCCAGGTTGAGCGAGGTGTCGGGGAGCTGGAGGAAAGTCCAAGAAAACTGTGTAGTTTTCAATAGGAGCAGTAGGTTGGCTAGCAGATGGATTAGCTAATAGAACTGCACAATTTTCAAAGGCAGTGCAGTGACAGGCAGTAGATGTTTGTCCCTGATTTCTACACAATTTCTTCAGTCAGTGGAGGTAGGCATGCTAACAACTTCTATGTAATTTTTGGAGGAGTGAAGCCTGGGGTTACTTCTCGGTAAAACTCTCTAGTTGACCAAGAGGAGGCTTGATAGATTGGCTTGCAGGTAGCGCAGATTGTGATGGATTCTTGGGAAAATTTTGTGTTGTTTAGGGTGAGAGCCAGCCACGCCGATTCCAGGATTGCGTAGCGTAAACTGCCTAGGAGGTAGCCTCAAACTCTATGCAATTCTGGGCTGCACTACATGATCACTGACAGTTGAGACTACACAGTGCAGCTCAATGGAGGTTCGATTGGTGGAGGCTGGTCTAGTCAATAGATCTTTGGAAAAATGACTAATTGTGTGAGTGAGTGAACTTGTGTTTGCATGACCTTGCGAACACACAATCAACATGAATCGATGACAAGACACCTCAAATGAACAAGGAAACATATGCTTAGAGTGACTGACCAATGGGTGTGCATGACAAGTGTGACACTTGTGATAGATCAATGAACGACCATGATGACACTTTCGTGACATTTCATAAAACTTTGTGTGTGAGTGTGACATATGCTTACATAATGAATACAACTTGTACACATGTAGAGGGACCTTAAACATAGCCAGAACATTACTGCAAGGATGACATTGTGGCCAACATGCTAAAATATGTCCGTTGAACGGTTAAGTGAGGAGGGTGCAAAGACTCGACACGAGCTCAAGGGATGAGCCCGAGCGTTTGAAAACATCAAGGAAAAATCAAGGAAGGCTCTGAAATTGGATGTAGTCCAAAATTTTGTAGGGTGTTGCAGCCGCTACAACACTTGGTGACACACTAGTTGAATATCATTTTCTCTATTTTGTTCCATTGACAACATAGGTTCTCGGTTTATCAGGGAGTATTGAATCATTGTGTGAGTTACCTCAGCTTCCCCACTTACCCCATGGATAGACATGGTTCACCTTTTTCCAACTCAGTCAAACACAACCACAAGTTTTAGCTTGAATACAGTGTTTCGAAATCAGGAAGGGTAGTTTGGCTTGCGAGTTTAAAGTTTTCAGAGTATAACTTTTCATCTCTGGTGTTTCGCTACTGCTAGCAAGCTTGGACAATACCCCAACAGAGTCACACAGGAACACACACATTGCTCCACTACCAGCAAGCCTTGTCAATACCCTAATATAGTTACATGCTTCACCTCTTTGTGCAAGAATCCTTTCTCTTCTTTCGCCTTTGTATTTTTTAACAGAGGACTGTGCATAGGCACTTATTTATTTTTGGGGCAGAAGAGGGATCCTGACTTATTGAGAGCAGAAGAGGTTTTTCCTTTAGAGAAGCATGTAAGACCTATGATATAGGTTTTCTCGATCAGATTTCCCCTTCCCCATTTCTACTAGTTGGATGAGCTTGAACACACAGAGAAGAAGGATAAGTACATTCATGGGGTTTCCTAGTGGACACAGGTTCATGGTTGGACCAGAGCTTCCCTTACAGATGGCTCATATTTTCTATCCAGAATTCGTCGGCCGAAGGTTATAACCAAGCACAAATAATATGGATGCAAGGCTGGCCAAGTGCTGCAATGTTACAAGACTCTTTGGATCTCAACCAAATACTCATTCAAAAGCCAGAACTCAGTAGAGGGAAACACTTATTAATAAACCAAAAATAGTAAGACACTAAGCAAACAAAATAGAATGGAACAAAAATAGTGAGGCAAAGAAAAAAGACAACAAGCAGTAAATAGACTATGTACATGTCGCGAAGTGTGGCCCCAAATTACTTAAAGTAGTGCTTGATATCTTGGCCTTCGAGAGGAAGGTAATCCTCCCGACAAGTGATTATAGAGGGTACCTGTGTGGGCCAATCTTCTCTTGAATATTATATAGACCAATCCACAGGGACTAGAACTTCATATGTTTTCATTTGTCTTCATGGGGTTTATCCCACTTCAAGAATAAGTCACCCACATCAAAGTTAGCGTTCCCTACAGAATTCTTTTTGAACCATCTCTTGATACGGTTCTAGTGGAGTGTGAATTTTTCTTTTGATTTCATCATTTCTTCCTGCAACTTGTGAAGTGTATCCATCCTACGCTTGCCTTGGGATTCTTGGGACAATTGGAGTGTAGGCAAGTAGATGTTTGGTTGAAGGATGGCTTCTTTCTTGTAAAATAGGAAGTATGGCGAAGTGTTCAGAGAGGGTTTGGGTGTTACACGGTTAGTCCATAGAGAATTCGTCAAAGCGAAGTGCCAGTTATGTTGTTCATAGTAAATGGTCTTCTATAAGCTTTTTATTTGTAGATTCTGCGAGACCATTTCCTTGTGAGTAGTAGTTATATGAATGTTTAAGCATGATACCATATTCCAATGAAAAATCATAAAGCTTTAAAGACGAAAAGTAAGTTGCATTGTCAAACAAAATTGATACTGGAACACAAAATCATGAGATGATGTTATGTTGGAGGAAGTTGATGACTTCCTAGTCATTCACTTGCTTAAGTAGAATTTCTTTTGTCCACTACGTGAAGTGATTTGTAGTTGTTAAGATGTAGCGGTGTTTTTTCTACTAATGTGGGAAGATTTCCCCAATGATGTCCAGGCTCCATTGTTGGAACTGTTCATTCATTACAAAAGGGTGTCATAGCGCTACTGGTCTTGATGTTCTGCTAGCGCATCACTAACAGACCAGGCACTTGTGGGCATAAGCATTTGCACCCTTGAACAATGCAGGCCAGTAGGAACCGGCTCACATAACTTTGTGCGCAATGGTATTTTCCACGAAGTGGCCCCTGGCTGGTCCATCATGCAGATCATGTAAGACCTTCTCTGAATCATGTGCCCCGAGGCACCTGAGCAAAATTCTATTACTGTGCTTTCTATAAAGCACTCCGTGCACCAACTTATAAGTTAAATCTTTGAGGTGAAGTGCCCTCTTCTTTCCCATGGAGAAGTGAGAGGGTATGGTGCCATGCTTAAGGTACTGGCATAAATCTTCGTACCAAGAGTTTCCACATGAAGTGGGTGGTGCTCGCTCTACATTGTACGTCTCTCTTTCTTGCTCCCAACGAGTGAGCTCTTATTATTCCTCTTTTGCATGGACTTCTTCAGCTACGAGTCTGTAGAGACCATGAACCTTGATCGTGTGAACTGGCTTGATGTCAAGATCATAGTCTTGCAATTTTGTCATCCATTTTGCACGTCTTTCACCCATCTCTTGCTGTACAAGAACTGATCAGATTGCTCAATGTGGCACAAATATTGTAAATGGTTCTTCAACAAATAGGGTCTGAAGTGTTTCACTTCCTTGTAAACTGTGTATGCTTGTTTGTCAATAGTTGGGTAGTTGAATTTAGGTCCCTAGATGCTTGTGCTCATGAAGGAGATGGGATGTTCGTCATTCATCCCATCCTTCTAAGTGAGTAATGCAACAAGCGAGTTATCTGAGATCGAAGGTGTACAACAAGAAATCTTTGTTAAAATCTTGGTTTTAAAGTGTAGGTACATCTTCTATAGTGTGCTTGATAAGGGTGAATGCATTCTTTTCCCTCTTACACCAGATGTAGACTGCATCCTTCTTGATCATGTCTTGCATAGGTTTCACTATCTGTGCATAATCCGAGATGAACTTCGGGAGGAACTTTATCTTTCCCAAGAAGGATTGCATTGCTTTCTTGTTGGCTGGGTGAGGAATCTTTGTAATGGTCTGGACTTGGTACGAATCAACCTTGATCCCACTTCTGGAAATGATGTGCCTAAGGAGGTTCCCCTCAGAAACTGCCACTACGCTCTTTTTGTGATTCAAGGAAATCTCGTATTTTCCGCATCACTCAGATATCTTCCTCAGATGGCATATGTGGTCTGACCGTTTTCTGGAAATGACAGTCATGTCCTCAAGTTACACCATTATGCTCTGTTCGATAAGTCCACGAAAGGTGATGTCCATGGTGCGCTGAAAGGTTGTGCTTGCATTCACAAGCCCAAATGGCATTCTCTTGTATGCGGACGTACCCCAATTGGTACATAAGTTAGTCTTTAGTCTATCAAGTTGTGCTACCAGAACTTGGTTATATCCTAAAAATCCATCGAGTAAGGAAAACATTTCTGCCCCAAATGTTGTCTGTAAAATATGCTCTAATGGCAGCACGGGATAGTTGTCTTTGTTCAAGGCACGATTCGAGTTTTGAAAATGAACGCATAAGCGGATCTCTCAAAACTTATTATGTACAGGAACTAAGTTAGAAACCCACGTGGAATATCGAACTCTATAAATGATCTGTGCATCCAACAACTTAGTCAACTCTTTCTCTATGAAGGGTTCAAGTGACAGATGTACTTTTCTCAACTTCCGTTGAAATGGCTTGACCCGTTCTTTGATTGGAATTACATGTTGGATTATTCGTGTGGAATATGTTTTCAAATCATCGTATGTCCATGTGAACACATCCCGGTATTATTTGAATAAGCAGATGAAGGATTGTCACTCTTGTTGTGTGCAACACATACCGATATTGACGAACTTCAGATCTTGTTCCATCCCCAAGTTAATATGTTTGTGCATCATGGTGGAATTGTGGGTTTTGTTTTTCCTTGGCCCTTGGAAGTTGTTGGCAAATCATAGAACTTTTTGAGAGATACCACACCCTTGGGGATGAGGCTTCCTTTCTTGTCATCAGCTACAGCTTGCAGAGAATGCTCATGCTCATCTTTGTCAATCATTGCATCCTTGAAGACATCAACGTTCGCCATAAAATGCAGTATATGTTGATCATTGTCAAAAAAATGTAAATTAGTTATGTTATGAGGGATAGAAGGCTTATACAAAATTTCAACAGTAAATCTATCCCTAAGCATTAATATCCTAGTAGCTGCATTTTCTAAGGCATGGGCAACTACATTACGCATTCTAGGCATAGTAATGCTATTGAAAGCTTGGAAGTTAGATATTAGTTGTCATACCTCTTGTGGGCAACTTTTGAGATGAGGTTATAAATATTGTATGGTGTTACGTACCTATCGTACCATGATTTTTGAGTCACCTACCACTTTCAGTGCAACAACATGGAGGCTAATGGCTTTATTCAAGCCCAATACAAGTGCTTCATATTCAGCATTGTTGTTCGTACACTCAAACTCCAAGCGGCTTGAGATCAAATGTTTCATGTGCTTCAGTTCTGTCAAGACACACCTGGCTCCAGTGCCATCCTGTGTCTTTGATCCATCAAAATACATGGTCCACAACTTGTGTGTACACAGACCACTTGACACGATAGATCTAGTGCTGCTACTTCTACTGCTACTGTTACTAGTGTTACAATGTATTGTACAAGTTTCATTTCCATCAGTTGGGCAAGGAAGGAGAACCAACTGCGTGTCTGGTGGGGTTGGAGCTAGATGTGCGAGATAACACCCCAGTTGTGTTTCCAAGAGGTAGTTGTCGAACATAAGTTCTACAAAATCCAATGGTTCGTTCTCACCATTGATGGGAGTGACATTGTGTTTCATGTATCTCTTAGATAACACCTTGATCTGATTGCATTTGCCTTGGTACAAAAGCCACAAGTGTAACCAGTCTATAGCAAAGTACCCATTCAACTTTCTAGACCAGTTTCTACTAAGTAGTAATTTGTATGCTTATGGTATGTCTACAATGACAATGTCAATGTACTCATGAAATCAAATATCATGAGATAACTAGATGAACACGTCCTGAAGTTCACCAGTGGTTGGTACGCACATTTGATCTAGTTAGATAATCTGTGCATATGTCTTTCTCCATTGCACATTGATCTGCTTGGAAATGGAGAGCGGCATGACTTTGGCTGATGCGCCATAATCAACCAAATAGTTGTGAACATTGCAGTTAAAAATTTCAAATGAAAGAAAGAATGGAGGGAAAACAAAGTTTTCTTCCTCCATTAAGAGTGTATTGATCATAGTTGTGAGTGAACTAGGAGATGTACTTGCTCCCTTGCTAGTAGAGGTTGTGTTGTCTGTAGATTTTTTCCCTAATGTGCACAACATAATATCCCACTGACCTGGATCTTAGCTAACTCGAACAAAGAGATGTTTGTACAAGTTTTCTTCATATCTTCCATAATGTTGTAATCAAGAGCGGGTAGACTCACCGAGATGTCTGGGGTTAGACTCGTGTTTGTACTATCCAATAGAGTGTTCTGAAGTTTACAGCTCATGAATGTACTCTTGTTTGCAAATGTATTCCCAGGTTTTCTTTATGCTTTCTATTTTTGGATGTATGGTGGATCAACCTTCCTCAACACTTCAAGCCTTTTGTTCATCTCCCTAATTGTAGGGGGAGCCCCTTCACTTCTGAGATTGTATCAACCACATTGATTTGGGGGTTGCTTCTCGATGTTCATTTTCTATGCTTCTTACGAGAATTTATACATGTTGATCACTAGCCCAGTGTTGGGTGCCTCATCAGATACAACATCTTCCTCATCATCTTCGTCTCTCACATGACATCATGCATTGTTTATCGCGTTTGGCATACAATTGCATATCGAGTCCGCAACTCATTTCCATTCAAGACAAGTCCCTTCTGGGTGACAGTCTTCATGGAATGACAAAAAATCTTCATTCATGCATAGTTCCATATGGAGCACTGAGCTAGAGCTCAATGCAAATTTAGTAGGGAAGCAGTTGCTTCCTGATGACACACTCCCCTTCTGTTGTCTGGGAGGTCGGCTACTCGCAGATGTCTTGGTCATTAATATTTTTAGCTCAGACACCTTTGTTAGGTCGCTATAATGCTATTGTATTCCCTTATTATTATTGTCATTGTAGCCCCTTATTCTTATTTTTGTGCCCATGTTGTCACCATATTTCTATTATTGTGGCCCATAGAAGACCACTATTGTTATTTTTGTGCCCTTACATTATTATTGTTATGTCAACTTTGACTATATTGTGACCCCTTAGACTACTATATATAGAAAGGAGGTGTTGTCATTTGTATCATCGATGAATTACTCATTTGTTTAATGTAAAGGAGGTTGCCCCCTTGAAGAGGCTAATTTTGAAGTCGTTTCTCTATCTTTTCTTTTATTTTGTGAGCTGGTTGCATAACAATTGGTATCATAGCTTTGGATTCTAGGGTATCGCTGCTTCAAACAGGTCATCATCATATTTTCTCTATACTTTTTTCTACAATGTTTCAGAACCTAAAATTAAAACTCATTTGAGCCAAAATCTTGATGAACCTCTGGTACGAATTGCAGATCTTGTGTTGCTATATTTTCAAAGATATCATCCAAAGAAGTTAGGGTTTTTGCAGGCTCCCGAATTATATCTCCAACATGTGACATGGGGAAAATCGTCCTAACTTTCTCCCTATGCATCAGATTGCAATTTCGTAAAAAGGTTCAAAAATAGGGTGGACTATAGTTTTTTGTGTATCCGTTTCATGTGCAAAGGTCAAAATAGTGACCTGTGGAACTTTGTACAATTTCGATCTACTGAACCAGTTTATAATCAAGTCATTGTGGGAGATTTGGAATAACTCTTTTTTGGAGAATCCAATATTTATCCGACTTGCGGGGCTGGAACGAGGATTGAGAGGGATACCATAGGACGAAATTTAAGATCTTGGAGATCCACAATTGCAGAGATAAAATAGATTCAATATCGAGCTCCTACAAAGCCAAAAAAGGTGTGTAGTCTTTTTAAAATGCATAAGTTTGAATTGAAAAATTAGTTTGAAGGAATTCAAAGGACATAGTGAAGCATAATTATAATTAATTGATGCCCTGAAGAAAGAAAATGGAAACACCTAGTAAGAAACCTTTAATCTCTCGCATGACTCATGAAGAAGAGGAAGAAATGCAACATGATATATCACAACTACGAGACCAAGTGCAACAAATTTCACTCTCAAAAAAACTAACAGAAGCTAAGATGCATGGTTTAAAGAAAGGTGTGGAAGCTAAGATGAATGGCATGGAATTTAAGATGGATGGCATGGAAGCTAATATGGATGGCATGGAAGCTAAGATGGATGGTATAGAAGCAAAACTTAAAGGCAACATGGAATATTTGAAGATAGATTTGACAAAGTTGCTACAAGAAATATTTACTAATTAAGAAAGGTTAGTAAAGGGAACTCATGGTGAGAACAAAAGAGATGTTAATCATGATTTCATAGACTCTATCATTGGATTAAAGACCCACCATGTTCCAAATATCGATATGAGGAAGTTTTATGGCAAGGATTCCGTAACATGGATACTACAGATGGAACAATACTTCGATCTCCATAATGTGCAAAACACACAAAAGGTACGCATTGGAACTTTATATTTGGAACCTAGTTTGTTTGTATGTTATCGATGGCTTTCATCTCATAAAAAAATTGTCACTTGGACAAATTTTATGGAAGAAATGATAGTACATTATGAGGATACAAAAAGAAACACTTTTTTTATCCAATTGATAAATCTCAAACAAAAAGGTTCAATGGTGGAGCACATTGAGGACTTCCAAAGATTGAATATAAGGGTAAAAGATATTCCAGAGGAGCATAGGATTGATGTGTCCATAGGTACATTAAATGATAACATCCAACATGAGGTTCGCCTTTGGGAACTTGATTCATTGAAGAAGGCATTCAGGTTGGAAAGAAAAATTGAAAGAAAAATTATGGCAACAAGGAAGCCTACCAATAAAGCCTATAAAGATGGAAGTGTTGTTGCCCCTGGCCTTCCACAACCTATAAGGTTGACACCACAAAAATTGGAAGAAAAAAGAGCAAAAGGGATATTTTGCAGTTGTGATAGCAAATACACTAAAGGTCATAAGTGTGTTGAGAAGAAATTATTTTACATAGATTGTGAAGAGGAAGAAGAAAATGAAAAAGAAACATCAAAAGAAGAGGATACACACCAGGAACAAAGCCTAGAGAAAGAAGAAATGAATCTAACCATATCTTGTAATGCATTGGTTAGAATAACCACTCCTCAAACTATCAAGATAGAAGGACATATCAAGAAGAAAAATGTAATAGTGTTGATTAATTCAGGAAGTACCAATAATTTTATTCAATGTAAGATAGCGAAGGAATTGAATTGCTTCGTATATCCAGAACCAGAGTGTCAAGTGATGGTTGCAAATGGAAGAACCATAAATTTCTCTGGAAAATGCCCTAATATCAAGCTATCCATGGGAGCATATGTGTTGAATAGTCCAATGCTTTGCATTCCAATGGGTGGTGCTGATGTTGTACTAGGAGTCCAATGGCTACAATCTTTGGGTATGATAGCTTTTAATTTTCAAGAACGTTTCTTTAATTTTTTTTAGAAGGAAATGAAGTTGAATTAAGTGGCATCATAGGGAAACTAGGAAAGATAATCATCTCTAACAGCATGACAAAGCTTCTAAAGAAAGACCACAATTATGTTCATTAGAGGTTCCAACGTCGAAATCACCTATTTCTCCAGATCTCCAAAAAGTATTGGAAAATCATGCCAAGGTATTTGAAACTCCCAAAGGCCTCCCACCTATTCATGATCATGATCATCCTATTCATTTGATTCCAAGAATTGTTCTCCAAACATCAGGCCTTAAATATATCCTTAAGCCCAAAAGAGTGAAATTCAATGTATGGATGTAGAAATGCTAGAGGCTGGTATAATTCAACCTAGTCAATGTTCTTTCTTTGATCCAGTAGTATTGGTGCACAAGAAGATGGATCATCACTCATGTGTCCAGATTATAGGGAGCTCAACAATATGACTATTAAATATAAATTTACCACTCTTGTCATTGATGAATTATTGGATGAATTGCATGGAGCAATTTACTTCACCAAGTTGGACCTTCATTCAGGATATCATCAAATCAGAATGAAGACTGAAGGAATTTAGAAAAACAACATTTATAACTAATGAGGGTCATTATGAATTTTTGGTCATGCCTTTTGGCCTCACCAATGCACCTTCTAGATTTCAAGGTTTGGTGAATTCCATTTTCAAACCCACCCTTAGAAAATTTTTGTTAGTATTTTTTAATGATATACTATTCAATAGAAAATCTTGGAAGGATCATGTTCAACATGTTGATAGAGTGCTAAAACTATTGGACGAGACACAATTATATGCAAAAACTTCCAAATGTTTCTTTGGAGTACAAGAGGTGGAATATTTGGGTCATATTGTATCTCATGAAGGTGTTAAGATAGACCATAGCAAAATTAAAGCCATTAAGGAATGGAAAATCCCCACATCCATAAAGCATTTGCGAGGATTTCTCGGGTTGACAGGGTATTATCACAATTTTTTTAAGAATTATGGGAGAATAACAACACCTCTAACAACATTACGAAAGAAAA
>APFE031490337.1:59571-102932 GCA_000404065.3 Pinus taeda
ATTTTTTAATTTATTAAACCTTAAGTTAATTTCTATCGGAATATTTTAGCTTCAATTTAAAAAATGTTATAAAATTAAATAAAATAAATTATTTTTATTGTGAAATATGTTATGGTTTTTGGGCATGTGGTATTGATAATCCATGATATTGGCCCACAGTATTGTGACAAAGCCTATTTACAAGTTATTAATATCCATGGTAAATTGGGGCTGAATATCCATTGTTAAGGATATTGTCATATTGTGAAATAAATTATGATTTTTTGGCGTATGGTATTGATAAGCCTTGGTATTAGTCCCATGCTATTATAACAAAGCCTATTCACAAGTTCATAATTTCAATGGAAAAGTGAGGGTGAATGTCCATGATTAAGAATCTTTTCATATTGTTATAAAATATTTTGATTGTCAAATGAGTTATGTTTTTTTGGGCATGTTGTATTGATAAGGGATGAAATTGGCTCATGGTATTGTAACAAAGCCTATTTACAAGTTAATAATATCCATGGCAAAGTGGGGTCAATATCCATGGTTAATAATATTTTCATATTGTTTTAAAATATTTTGATTGTGAAATAAGTTATGCTTTTTTGGTATGTGGTATTTATAAGCCATGGTATTGGCCCATGCTATTGAAACAAAGCCTAGTTTTTACAGGTTAACGATATCCATGATAATGTAGGGCTGAATATCCATGGTTAAGAATCTTGTGATAATATTATAAAAAAAATTGGGTGTGAAATAAGTTATGTTTTTTGGGCATGTGGTATTGATAAGCCATGGTATGGTAAAAAAGCATATTCACAAGCTAATAACAAAATCAAAATATAACAAATTTATTTTTATTATTTTTATTATTGTAATTTTTTATTTTTAATTAACCCAACATATAAATGTTTATAATCATCCTCGATATCACTTTTTTTTTCTATTTCTTACTTAAGTTGATATTTAAAATTGTTTACATACTTACATTACACCTACACATGTACTCTATACTAGGCATTTCCATTATTAAGAAAAATGTTCATTAAACAATCACCATGAAATTTAATTTCTATCTTCTTTCGTAATTAGTCCCAACTTTCTAATGGGGGCTCTGTAGACAAGTCCACATTATGTAATGGAACCTCTTTGGAATGATGACTTCAAAGGGAAAGCAACGAAAAAAAATTAATGCAGGGGAATTGACAATCCAGACGTAGCCATCAAATTTGAATATAAACCACATAACAAGTTAAATCACTTTGCCAATAAAAAATGGCATCGTCTACCAAGGTCGTAGTGTTGGGTAGTGAAAGCCCTGCGGAACGAGTATGGGGTGCAAAGACTGGAATTTTTGGTAATATTAGGGTAAAATACTTCGCAAAAAGCGTGAAGCATGAGCTATAGGAGGTTGAGTCAAAGGGTAGTGTGCCCAAAAATATTGTAAAGAAATAGTAATAGAGTCGGCCCGCGGTGGGATCGCGGGCCAAGTGAAAGTATAAATAGAGCGAGGCTCTATGAGGGAAAGGCAGTTTAGCTTTTGGATATTTGATTATATGATGTAATGGGTGAATAGGTTGAGAGCAATTGTAAGTCCGAGTCGAGGGAGTAGGGTAGAAGGTAGAGGCTCTACAACTGTGTGCGCAGGGGCCTGGAAAGTCCGCAGCTGTGTGCACAGGGGCCTGGAATGTCTGCAATTGTGTAAGCAGACTCCTGCAACTGAGCGTGGAGGGTGGATTTGGATGTATTGTGGAAGATTGATAATAAAGATAAGTTTCTCCTGAATTCTATGTTGCTTGCAACTATACTCTTTTATGATAAATGCACTGTTATGATTTCTGCATTTGAGATAGTTGAATTCATGTGAACTGTATTAATCTTGATGCACGAAGTAACCAAAAGTAATAAATGTTTGCTCAAAGACCATTTTAACTAGATCAAACCAGTAATAAGTGATTCAATCCGTAATAATTGTGATAAGGGTATTCAAATTTGTGCGGATCTAGCGTAGCGCGAGGTTGCAGAACAGCGCGCGAGCCCCAAACTGCATCCAAGACATCCCCAGGGTGCAGAAACCTAGTTCCAGCACCCTCCCCTACTACCTTGGGTGAGACCTCAGTCTGCACTTTACTAGCTATTGTCGAAAGGGTGAGTAGCTGTAGGATTTTTTTGGCTAAATAATTTTTCCGAACCTAGGTCAAGCCCATATAAGCCAACAAATGGATCCATTGCCGGGACTAGGATCTACCTAAGGGGTGTCTAGTGTGGGAAAACTGGAACCCTACAAAGAAAGATCTCGAAGATTGGTGGGATCTGAAGCTCCACAAGTTCACGGTTCAAGAAAACAGGAACTCGCAGATATCAGAGGAACAATGGTTGGATTGCTATATCCTCATGGACATACATGAGATCTTCTTCGTAACATTCCTGATAGAATTGTATGAGTGGATCGCAAAGTTAGTTGATAGCGTGGGAAGGTGCATATTAGATCAACCAATAGTTTGGACCCCAGAACTGGTGCATAGACTAGAAGCCACTAAATATAAACTCGTGCTCGCAGTCGAGCACGGGGTAGATCAAATCATTGGAGGATTTATCACTAAATTCGCAATAGATACCACTATAAGCTACAATGAAGCGGAAAGACAATTTCTCCAAGGACCATGGGTCAGTACATCAAGTCATTAAACACTTGGATTAAGATGTTGTTGTGCGAAAAGTAGATTATGTGCATACATTAATGTTTGGGGTAACATGGAGTGGAAGAGGTTACCGAGGAACGGGAGGAGCAGGGAACAATCCTCTAATTTCTATCTCATGGGAAAGCAAGGAAGATCTCGCTAGGTTCTCGCTCATAAGTCAGTCCGATTGATTACAGAACGCCTTTCGCTGATACCACCGCTTCAACAACCCACATCGCATCCGCCCACACCACCTCAACTCTCACCATCTCTTTCACCACCTCCTAGAACAGGGATGGTGGACGCAGTCAAGTTACTGACCTTTCAAGGTATACGGAATGAAGATCCAAGCCAGTTCTATTTTGTGATAAACTCCTTATGGGACGCACAAGGTATAACGGATGAAAACATAAAAAAGGCTACGCTGGTCAGTGCACTCCAAGACTGCGCGCTGACATGGTACATAAAACACTCAACCGACCATCCAAATGAAGTACTAGCAGCTATACATGATGCGCATAATAAGGAATTTGGCCAACCAAAGTCTAAGAACCAATCGATCATTGGGTTCAAGGAAATAGCAATGCTGCCTGCTGAAACCCCGTGGGATCTAGACCAAAGATTAAAGAGTACTATTCATGAAGCTAATATGACATTGACTGATGGACAACATTGTGCGTGGTTTGTGGCATCGTTAACACCCCATCTAAGGACGGCTCTGTCACAACAGAATATCTCAACCCAGGCTGAGGCATTAGAGATGGCTATGAGGTTATACGCGACCCCGATTCCGGACCAAGGGTTAGGAGTTCAGCAACTCCACATGCAACTTTAGAACTTATGTTTGGAAGTACAAAGCTTCAAGAAAGGAAGAATGCATTGATTAGGGGTACAGCCAGAGGCACGGTGTATTAAATGTAAAAACCACACACACGAAAAATACCATTTCCCGGTCTTTGGGAACTATCTGGCAGGACGAGGCTCGATGCCATTAAAATTCGAAGTTCAAACTGGAAAAAATGCCATGCCTGTGCTCTGGTGCGTGATTTGCTAGGTGGGAGGGAAACATGCAACAGATAACTACCATCTATTACACAAGTATACCCAGACCTCACAACAGTTATATTACAATTTTGTCGATTAGTAGGACATGATGAGCGAACGTGTCAAAGTTACAACTTAATGATGGAACAGACCCCAGCCTACAGGGTACAGGCTGAAACACGGGGAGGATTTCAAGGACGAGGTCAGGGAAGAGGATGGGGACCCAGCCGAGGTCGTAGACAGATAACTTGTTGTAGTTGTGGTGAACAAGGACACTATGATCGTGAGTGCACGAACCCAACTAGGATTTCATGTCCTTATTGCATGCAATTCGATCACGAATTAGTAGATTGTCCAACATTGCTTGCCCAATTAAACGAGAAAAGGATGCTTCAACCTCTGCCAACCCAGAATGTCCAGATGATGCGTGCGGAACCCCGTGAAGAGGACACTGGTATAAACATGGTGCAAAAGAATGGCACAACGGAAGGAGGGAACGCAGGAGGGGAGCGAGGTGACCCGCCTATGAGGAACCGTACTGTTGAACTAAATCAAGGAAGGTCAGGGCCAAATGAAGATCCGCTGAGCTTCGCGGAAGCTGCTATCTAATGTGAGAAGGACCAAACGGAAGCCAAAATGGACCCCTACATGATCACCTCCTTTCTTGATGCATGCATGAAATTGCTGTGGAATCAGAAGGTTCTCCAAGGGCTACAAGAGTTGATTACCAGGAGCGCCGAGTTTAGTGAACACCAGATGGTCTGGAGGATGGGATGACATTCTCTATGCACTAGATGAGAAATGAGGATGACGGTACTAATAGGAGATTATGAGATGGATCAAGTCATCTTGGATTTAGGATCGGATTCAAATATACTACCTAATAAAACTTGGGAGTGTATAAGAAGGCCCATACTAAAATGGTCCCCGATTCAACTATGGATGGCTAATCAGCAAAAATTCTTACCAATGGGTCGATTGCAAGGTGTGACGATGGATATTGATGGTGTAACAACCCAGACCGACTTTGAAGTCATAGAGCTTATTGATGATAGCAATCCTTACCCTGCTTTTCTCGGGATTGATTGGGCCATCGACATGAAAGGAATCATCAACTTGAAAAGGCGCACGATGAATTTCCAAAAGAAGTCACTTCGTGTAGTAGTTCCGCTGGACCCAACAGAAGGGGAGCGCTACATAGAACCTATCCGTGACGAGGAAAATAATGATGAACTAGATTGCATTTATCAGATAATAGCGCAGAACCCCGGTCAGATGCATTACAACGACAATAGAAGAACCTCATGGGAATGTGAGAGTATTTGTACTATTGATTCTGAGGAGGAAATGGAGCGCTGGAAGAATCGATTCCAGAGAGTTACAACACTAAAATGTAATAGGGTGACTAAATCAGCACGATTTGAATAAAGACACCACCAGAAAGAGCAGGACGTGACCACTGAAGACTAGCGCACATCTGTAGTATAGGAACCACCCAGTGCGTTGGCAGATAGGGTGCAAGCATCGATAGAAGGATTAGGGAAGCTCAGATACACAAGAAAGTTTTGACTTCAAATTGGAAGATATGCACGACGGTTGAGTTGGCACAAAACAATAGCACGAAGAATATGGGTGTATGGCGGATGACCAACACTTCAAACAGACCACAGTGGATGACAAGATCATCAAGCTAGAGGGAACTTCTCCCATATGGCCCAATCAGACACTATAAGCATAGCTTCTCCCACCAAAGATGGCATCTGCGACATGGTTCAACAACTGTGGGCTGCCATTCGGCATGCAAAATGATGACTTGATGAGTTGGAACAAACTAAGCCCCGAATCCGTGACCACAATATGAAGTTGGACAAATCCATCGAAGAACTTCAATTAGAAGTAGCCGCTCTAGATGACAAAAAGGAATGGCCCAAGGAAACCAACATGGCTGGCTTTCCTACCTTCATAGGGCTGCACCAGAAGCCACAAGGGCATGCACACCATAATTTCGTGATAGAAGTAGGGGGACATCTAGGATGCTCATGACCTGAGTCAGGGAGGAACTAGGGGCCCCGCGGGAAGGGTTCACCCTTCTGACTATCCGTTTAGGGTTCAGCCCCAGCACCTCAAGCAGTTGGAAGAGGGTGCACGACTATAAAACAGGCTACTGTACAATGGCGCGATATGACCACTCCCCCCTGGAGAAATCGCATCTACGACCTTGGGGGTTCGCTATTGCAAAGGAAATATGGAAAGTGGCCGTTAACGATACTGCTCATGGTATGATGGTGCATTTAAAGCACCTTGAAGCAAGTGGCGGGCCATTAAGGCAAAAGCATAACCGTCCAAATCGCATTTATGAGCTATCACAAGAGCAAACCGTCGGTTTTCGGGTTCAATCAATATGTAAACAGCGAAAGGGTCACACCACCATGTCATACTATCCGACAAGAAAATCGACCCATATTACCTACATCATGAGCTGAAGTTGAAAACAGTCTGTGATTTCTGGCATTGCCACAGCAATGCAAAGATGTCATCTTCAAAGCTCAAAGGCCTACCACCGATAGCCCATAGCCAGAGTCGCCGCAAGAAGTAGAACACTCTAAATCCCCACAGACACTAAAGACCAAGAAGAAACCTCCACTCCCAGAATCAGTTCGATGGTCACCACGACACCTGTAGGTTGGCAAGTCGACAATGAAGGAAAAATGTAAAATCGTTATCATTGATAGCGAGGAAGAAACAGAAGAGTCTCCCACGAGGATCGAAGATGACATCTCTAAGGAAGACCCTGTACAACTGGTGCAATGACCCAAGTATATGCCTCCAAGTAAGGGGACGAACAAGGTACCCACAAACCTAGACGAATTCAGTAGTATAATCCCTACCCCCTCTCTCCTGAAAGACATGCCAGTAGAAAATTCGGTGGTTGGCCGTGTCACCACGATGAAATTCGGCAATTACGACCTTGCAGATTGAACAAAATTTCCCCATCTAACAACGGATACCTTAATGGACCATACGATAGAAGGCATGGTGACCACTCTACAGCCAAAGGAGTGGTTGCAAAAGGTGGACAAAGCTGGATTACTTTGTCTCCTGGAAATTCTGCACTTTCTCTGGCCCCCTATTACCATGATAGTCATCAAGCAGTTGCTCCCTCTTGTGCATGAAGATACACTATGGGTTGGTAAACTGGGTCTCGCATCTACCCTGCATCAAACGGAACCCTCGGGAAATTATAGCCAAAAGTAACGATGTGGGAATGATAGAACGACTAAAGAAGATGTATAAGCTTGCCAAGGGAACATGAGGGTATGTCATTGGCAGTATCTCTGACAACGTAGTTTGAGTGGCCACTCAGTTGCTGGCAGGAAAAGTAATGAGGAAATGTTGGAGCTCTGAAGTCTTCGCCATAGTTATTGCACTGGCTGAAGAATGTGCTGGTGGAGTACAATTCAATTGGTCACAATTTCTTTGTGAAGAATGTCTAGAAAATTGTCGCGAAGTCCAAGAAGAGGGAAAACTATTATATTATGCGTGGCTGATACTATCCCTCATGCTGGTTGCTACTGAGTTGCCTGACGATAACCAATTTCGTATTTTAACCCTAGAATGGCTGGAAGCCGCGTAGTATGCATCCCTCTGCGTGACCAAGGAAGCAAGAAAAATTCAAGGAACTAAGATCTTTTGGGTATTAATGGACACCACTATGCGTCAATGGATCAATATGTTACCACGTTTAATAAATGAAGTTTATGAGAGTATGAAGCACATTGCAAAATTCAAAGCAGATATGCATCACGTCTATATTCGGGTGTGGAAGGACCTAGCCCAGACATTGACCTCTCTCTGGTTAATTGTCACTAATGAAATTGCTCACGAGATTGTTGAGGCTTGGCCCACATCTTGGCGAGGACCCGCAACAGTGGAACAGGATGAGGCTACAATTCAGAAACAAAAATAGGCAGTCAAGCGCATCGCACAACAAAAGAAGAATGAAGAGTATGCTACAGAGGTTAAGACATCGCAAGAGGAAAAACTTGCAATAGCGAACAAAACAGTACTAGGCGCGCAGACACCAACAAAGGACAAAGGCACTCTGAAGGAAATCGCTCAGCCAGCGACAACGGGTACCCCACTAAAGTGCTCAGCCACACCAAAGCGACCGAAGGCACAAAATAAAGCAAAAGCATCTAAGCCCGACAATGAAGTTACCACCCTAATGGAGGAAAATCTAAATGACATCAAAAACATTGTTCGCGAAGCTACTTGGGAGGTAGTCGATGAGGCTATGTCGAAGCAGCACATTGTGTTGGGGGAGCTCCGGACACAGTTACGCGAATTGGGATCAAGAATTGCATAGGTAGGGCCTAGCATTTCTGCAGAAGCCTTCATATGACAGCTACAAAACCATTGCTTAGAGCCCAGGTTGCTCAGTCTACTCTGATCCCGGCAAGCGCGTTGGTCACCAACCAAATGGAAGAACGAGCAATATTGGAACGCCTTACTAGATCAAGACTGAATGTGGCTGCACTCCCATGTGATATTTTGTAACAACTCCATGACAACATCACAATCAAACTTCGCGCAAGGGCTGGTCACATCGACTGGATACTCCAAGAGTAGAGAATTAATATTGAACAACTATGGCTCCAATGCGATGAAGCAGTCACCCACAAATAGTGGATCGAAAAGGTAGTAGCGGACACCTGTTTGAGTGGTCAGGTGATAAATATTACAGGGGACTTGACCATTGAAGCACAGATTCGTACGTTGGCCATGGAGTTTCGAAGGACCAAGGAAGAGGCCACACGACTGCAACTCGAACTTAGTGCACAGATCACAGAATTGAAATTGCAGGTCCCACCACCAACGCCTCTAGGGGTAGTAGTACAACGCTAGAACATTATTGATATGGGGTATGCAATACTTGCACGGTCACTCGAAGAATGTACCGAGTTACTAACTCAGTCGATTGATATGCTCATTGTCCCTCAAGAAGATCCCACACTTCGCAGGTTGGAAGCAGAGGTCTAGGGACTTAATCACGCCTACGATCAGCTCTGGGGAACCGCGCAGACCATTGCCATCCCACAACGGTTGGCTAAGACGAGGTAGGTGTAGGACATGAAAATCCAAGCACAAGTTGCGAGACAGAAGGAAGCCGTGGTGAAATCTCGTATGCAACCATGGTTGAATGAGGCATTTGCAGTTTCAACCACCAAAGAGCATAAGGTAGCACACATGAAGGCTGAATGTGCTAGGATGGAGACAACTGAGATAGGGGTAGAAATATTGGCACCACAGGTGGAACGAATGCTGCGCATGATGGAAGAATTTGCTGCTAGTACCAGCAATGCACGGAAGTTGTTGACTGATCTCTGTGCAAAGATGGATGCACCAGCTCAGTGACTTGGGCTGAGCCATGATGATTGTGTTGGGGGACTGTTGAGTAGAAAAAGCCCCACGGAATGATTATGGGGTGCAAAGCCTAGACTTTTGGGTAATATTAGGGTAAAAGACTCCGAGGAAAGCATGGAGCGTGAGCTATAGGAGGTCGAGTCAAAGGATAGTCTGCCCGAAAATATTGTAAAGAAATAGTAATAGAGTCGGCCCGCGGTGGGATTGCGGGCCAAGAAAAAGTATAAATAGAGCGAGGCTCTATGAGGGAAAGGTAGTTCAGCTTTTGGATTTTTGATTCTATGATGTAATGAGTGAATAGTTTGAGAGCAGCTGTAAGTCTGAGTCGGGGGACTAGGGTAGAACGTAGAGGCTTTGTAGCTATGTGCGCAGGGGCCTAGAAAGTCTGCAACTATGTGTGCAGACCCTTGTAGCTAAGTGCACAGGGTGGATCTGGATGTATTGTGGAAGATTGATAATAAAGATAAGTTTCTTCTGAATTCTGTGTTGCTTGCGACTATACTCTTTTATGATAAATGTATTGTTATTATTTTTGCATTTGATACAATTGAATTCATGTGAACTCGATTAATCTTGATGCATGAAGTCACCAAAAGTAATAAATGTTTGCTTAAAGACCGTTTTAACTAGATCAAACAAGTAATAAGTGATTCAATTTGTAGTAAATGTGATAAGGGTATTCCAATATGCGCGGATCTAGTGTAGTGCGAGGCTGAAAAATAGCGCGAGAGCCCCAAACCACATCCAAGACATCCCCAAGGTACGGAAACCTAGTTCCAGTACCCTCCCCTACTACCTCAGGTGAGACCTCAGTTCGCGTTCCGCAGGCTATTGCCGAAAAGGCTGGTAGCTGCAGGATTTGTTTGGCTAAATGTTTCTTCCGAACCTGGGTCAAGCCCATATAACCAACACGTAGCTAGGATGGCTAAAAACATGCGAGGATGGCCCAAACTTGGCCTGGATCTTGCAAAAAAAAGGATGGCCAAAAACTTACGGGGATGGCCCAAAATTGGCTTGGATCTTGCAAAAACAAAATTCGCAGAAAATTGTTTGAATGATATTTTTATCGGGGAAATTATAAAACCCTATGTTACCTAAATTCTTGAAAATCCATAACTATAACCAAGATTTACAAAGTATTCTACAAGAACCATAGGAAGGGTATATTATTCATAAAATTATATGTAAAACTGTGAATAATTTGAAAAGCCACTTTACATTTTTAGCTAACAAATATATACAAACTGTTATAGAAGAGTCGAGCCATACTTGAGGAGGACTCCATGAAGAAGACATTTCTCTCCTCGAAGACATAGTAATCCAATCTTTTCACTTTGAGCACTCAAGGAATTGCTTTATCATTACCTTCATCATTCACCAATGGTACCAAGGGTTTTATGGAAAAGGATTTTTTATTCAGGAAGCTTTGGGTCAAACCCAAAAACAAGGTTTTATTCGTATTTCCTTATGCTTTTCTCTTCAAATTCTTTATGGTTAATTTATTTCTCTAGTGGGAACAAAATATTTTTGCTAGAGAAAAAAAACATTTCGTTGTGGGTACATTGTTTTTTATCATTCACAACAAAATTTAATTTGAATTGGGTAATTTTAGACCATATCTATATAGCTATTTATGATTTCTTGTAGACATCATCTAATTTGATGTGATTTTTATTCATAGCAAATGTGCTTTGACTGTAATACAAGGAATCCCACATGGCCATTGATCACTTATTGGATTTTCATTTGCCTGGATTGTTCTTCATCTCATTGTAGTCTTGGTGTTCACATTAGCTTTGTTAGGTATGTATTTTAATATTTACTACTAAAATTGCAATGTGTATTTGTTTGTTTAGGCACTAAAATTTCTCATGGGTTCTTGTCCACTTTGTGGTTCCTTCATGTATTTGTGGTGTCTGTAAGAAAATTAATTAAAAGTAAAGTAATAAATTCTGTTTTGAAGGTTTTGTTGACTTTGTAATGTCTTCTTCACAACAAGTTTTTTAAATTTAAATTAATATTGCATATCCCTTTTTGATGATTATGTTTAGCATGAGTGCCACTATCTCCTTGTAATGCATATTGAATGATACATTGCAAATTTCTCTATTAAAAATGCACATTAGTGAAGATGGTGTTGCGATATTTAACGTAGCACAATAATATTTAGCATAGGAGGACCCTCATGACATATCTGCCTCTACCCTACAATCAACTACATGAGAGATATGCCTTGGTCATCTCATCACCTTAAGGCAGATCTTTTCATTTTTTCTACAATAGTAATATATTATCCCTCACTTAGGCACTAGCATTGCTTAGAGGTAGTTGTGTGTTTAGTGTTTCCCTATTGTCTTTTTGATACTGTTTTAATTGAAAGCTAATTAAAATAAAAATTTAAGTGACATATATTTCCACGAGGATTTTGATATGTATTAATGACATTATCTCCTTGTACTATATATTGGATGATACATTGTAAACTGCTCTGTTGAAGTGCATATTAGTGAAGGTTGCATTATGATATTTAGCTTAACATAATAGTGATTAGCATTGGACAATCATGACAGATATGTTGATACAATTAGTAGAAATTAATAAACACAACATTGCATCATTTATGAGGGTATACATTGGGATAACACAACTGGATGTTGTGGTTTTGAACATATCATGGTGTGTATCCCTGCATGTACGCTCATCAAAGGGAATATCACTATCCTTGCTAAGGAACAAACCCAAGCCTTAACCAAGTACAATAAGGATGAGACAAGATCTCAAAGGATTCTAATAGAATCTATCAAGGACTCTCGCATTCCTTATGTCTCCAAATTTGAAACAACAAAAGAAATCTATGATAAACTAGTAGAGCTATTCTCAGTGACCACTGCTGGAGAAGTGATATCTCTAAGAAATGAATTATACAAGATGAAGATATCAAAGGAAAGAATAGCTCCCTACTTCATGAAGATCTCTAAGATGAGAGATCAACTTCAAGAGCTAGGGGAAGTCATGTCTCACAAAGAAAGGACAACTATAGTACTCAATGCTCTACCTTAGGATTGGGGCAACTTCACATCTAACATATATGCCAAGAAGGAAGCTACCATGCTAAGTGAAATGTGGTCTCTATGAAAAACAAAGGAAACGAGACTCAAAGCCAAGGAAGATGTGGGATCAAAGGAGCAAGAATTTCTACCATGGCCAAGAGAAAGGGAAAATTTGGCAAATTTGGTCCACGAAGAACAAACAACAAAAATATGTCCGAAATCCAATGCTATGAATGCCAAGAATATGGACACTACAAAAGGAATTTCCCTAAGCTTAAGAAGGACAACAACAACAAAATAAAGAGGGACGAAGCCCATATGACGTAAGAGGTGAAAGAAGAATAAAAAAACCAAAATAAAGAAGATCCTCTGAATCTCTACTTTGACTAAGTCAAAATCTTTACTTAGCCTCTTCTTTCAAAGTTTTGAGTAGGATAGGAGCATGTAGGAATAAAATAAAATTGCATGGCTAGAAACATATTCTAGAATCTACAAGCATGAAGTACATAGAGTTCTAGATACTCATGTAGAAAGCACATTTATAAATGAGAACGAAATGCATGGTTAGAAATATCTTCTAGAATATAGGATCATGATGGACATAGCTCAAGATATTCTGTTAGGCCCTTATACTACTAGTGTAACCCCTTATTGTTATTAGTACAACCCCCTTATTATATTATTGTACCCATGTAGTCCCCATATTGTTATTATTGCACTCTTACATTATTATTGTTATGTCGGCTCTGATTATATTATGACCCCTTAGGCTCCTATATATAGATAGGAGGTCTTGTCATTTGTATCATTCAAGAATTGTTCATTTGTGTATGTAAAGGAGTTTTCCCCCTCGAATAGGCTTATTTTTAAGGCGTTCATCTATCTTTTCTATCTTTTTGCGAGCTAGTTTCATAACATTTGGTATCAGAGCTTTGGATTTTAGGGTTTCGCTGCTCCAAACAGGTCATCGTGGAATTTTCTCTATAATTTTTTTTTTTTTTTTTTCGCCATTTCAGATGCTAAAACAAAAACCCATTTGGGCTGAAATCGTTCTTAACCTTAGGTCCAAATTTCAGAGCATTTCATGCTATATTTGCAGAGCTATGATCTGAGGAAGTTGGCCTTTTGCAGACTCCTGAATTACATTCCAAACATGTGACCTGGGGAAAATAGTCATAACTTTTGTTTTGAGCATGAGATTGAAATTTCGTAAGAAGTTATAGAAATAGGACAGACTATAGTTTCCTGTGTATATTTTTCAGATCCTAAGGTCAAAATAGTGACACATGGCTATTCATACAAGTTCGCTCTATTGAAAATGTGTATAATCAAGTCATCTAACTCTTTCTTGGAGAATCTAAATTTGATCAGACTAGTGGCATTGGAAAGAGGATGCAGAGGTCTACTGCAGGTCACAATTTTAGAACTTAAAGATCCGAAACTACAGAGTTACGATGGTTTCAAGATCGAGCTCCTAAAATCAAGAAAAAGCGAGATGAGGAAGTTTGATGGCAAGGATCCGGTAAATTGGATAATATAGATGGAGAAATTTTTCGATCTACATGGTGTACCACTATTACAAAAGGTATGTATTGCATCTTCATATTTAGAACAAGATCAATTTTTATGGTATAAAGGGCTTTGTTCTCGTAAACAGCTTGTTACGTGGTCAATTTTCACGGAGGAAATTATAGAACATTATGTGAATAGAAAGAACAACACCTTCTTTAGAGCAACACCACAACAGTTGGAAGAAAAAAGAGAAAAAGGGATTTGTTACAAAGTGGAAAGAAAAATTACGGCAACAAGAAATTCTACCCCTCACAACTATAAAGATGGAAGTATTGTTTCTCCTAGCTTTCCACAACCTACAAGTGTTACACCACAACAATTAGAAGAAAAAATAAAAAAAGGGCTTTGTTACAATTGTGATAGCAAATGCACTAAAGGTCATAAGTGCGCTAAGAAGAGATTATTTTACATAGAGTATAAAGAGGAGGAATAAAAGGATCAAGAAAAATCAAAAGAAGAGGATATGCGCCAAGACCCAACCCCAGAGAAAGAAGAAATGAATTTGACCATATATTGTAAAGCATTGGCAAGAATTACCACTCTTCAAACTCTCAAGATAGAAGGACATATCAAGAAGAAAAAGGTTCAAGAAGTGAAAAATCACGTCGAGAAAGAAGAAATGAATCCAACCATATATTGTAATGCATTGGCAAGAATTACCACTCCTCAAACTGTTAAGATAGGACATATCAAGAAGAAAATGTTCAAGAAGTGAAAGATCACATTGAGCATCAAGAAATGAATTTGACCATATCTTGTAAAGCATTGGAAGAAATTACCACTGCCCAAACTTTCAAGATAGAAGGACATATCAAGAAGAAGAAGGTTCAAACAGTGAAATATTAGGAAGAAAAGTATCAAGAAACATCAAAAGAAAAGGATACTCACTAGGAATCAACCCCAGAGAAAGAAGAAATGAATCTGACCATATCTTGTAATTCATTTGTGGAATTACCACTCCTCAAACTATAAAGATAGAAGGACATATCAAGAAGAAAAAGGTGTTGATTGATATGGGTAGTACCCATAATTTTAATAATTGTAATATAGCCAAGGACTTGAATTGCTTCCTAGATCTAGCACCAGAGTGTCAAGTGACGGTTGTAAGTGGAGGAACCATAAATTTCTCTGGAAAGTGCAATAATATCAAGCTATCCATGGGAGAATATGTATTGAATAGCCCAATTTTTTCCGTTCCAATGGGTGGTGTTGATGTTGTACTAGGAGTCTAATGGCTACAATCCTTGGGTACAATAGCTTTTAATTTTCAAGAACATTTTATGAGCTTTTATTCGGAAGGAAAGGAATTTGAATTAAGGGGTATCATAGGGAAACTAGGAAAGATAATCAACTTTGATGAAATGACAAAGCTTCTAAAGAAATAAAAATGAGGCGTAACTGCACAATTATGTTCTCTAACTGTTCACACATCAAAATCATGTATTTCTCCAGATCTCCAAAAAGCCTTGGAAAATCATTCCAAGGTATTTGAGACTCCCAAAGGTCTCCCACGTATTCGTGATCATGATCATGCTATTCATTTTATTCCAGGATGTGTTCCTCCAATGTCAAGCCTTATAGATATCCATATGCCCAAAGGAGTGAAATTGAACATATGGTTGCAGAAATGGTAGAGGTTGGTACAATTATCCAACCAAATTTGATAAACAAAGGAAGGTATGAATGGAAGAATGGCGAAGCAGGGTGGGAACTCATTCAAAAGTTTCCGAATATCCCAGTTCCAACAATATTGCTAGAACTTGACAAGGAAGGAAAAAGCATATCGGAACCTAAAGCATTTATAGAACCGAGAAGTCGACAACTATGAAATCGATCAATTTCAAAGCATCTCATCAAGTGGAAGAACTTAACTGTTGAAGATTTCACATGGAAGGACACGAATTTTATACAAGAGCATCTACTCAAGTGTTGAGGACAACACTTTTTGAAGGATAGGGGCATGTTAGGCCCCTATACTACTAGTGTAACCCCTTATTGTTATTAGTACAACCCCCTTATTATATTATTGTACCCATGTAGTCCCCATATTGTTATTATTGTGCCCCATAGAAGCCCACTATTGTTATTATTCTTCTCTTACATTATTATTGTTATGTCGGCTCTGATTATATTATGAACCCTTAGACTCCTATATATAAAAAGGAGATCTTCTCATTTGTATCATCCAAGAATTGTTCATTTGTGTATGTAAAGGAGGTTGCCCCCTCGAAGAGGCTTATTTCTAAGGCATTCAACTATCTTTTCTATCTTTTTGTGAGTTGGTTTCATAACATATTCATGTGGAAAGAACATACCTAGAATAGGACTTCATCCATAATGAAAAAAAATTAATCATGATTAAGCATCTTAGAAGACCTCGATCATCAAAAGGAAAGAAACATTTTCAAGGCAAGGGTCTTTAAGATCCTATGATGGAATCTTCAAAAGAAGGTTAATAAACCAAAGCAGATGTTTCATTTAGAATCCCATCCATGGGATTCAATAAAAGGATGATATGCAGGCAAGCTAAGATGAAGCAAGAAGGGCCACACCAAGGACAACCAAATGAAGCTAAGATGATCAAAGTAGAATCAACATGAGGTATTTATGCATCAAAGTTTAGCAATGTTATTATATGTATATTATTGAGTCATGGGAATAGTTATATGACATGATCAAGTATGAAGGAATCTCTTTCACCAATGACATGCTCGAAGGAATGTACTACAATGCAATGAAGGTCAACAAATGGAAATACTCACATAATGAGTATAATATTGCTGACTAAGAACCAAGTAAAGAAGAAAACATTGACTAGTTGATCCAGGTGGATGTTGGTGGCCACCCACTTATCCCACTTGGACCCCCACAACTGTCTCCTTCAGTTTTTCAATTTCCTTAATTGTAGCACAATTTACTATTTTTAGCAGTTTTTTGGGTCCTAAACTTCCGGAGCCGTTTTGAGGCCCTAAACGACGTTTTTTGGGAAAACTAAGAGCAACGTGTGTCCATGGACTAATTTTTCTCTTCCCAAAGTTGTAGTCCTTGGATAGAGCTTTCTAACGAGCTATGGTGCATGTCAAATGGAGATTGTATGCCTAAGTTACGATCCTGGAAAGTTGATGTACCAATTTACCCAAAATGGGGCCCATAGTGTGGTTCTTAATCTCCTAGGGTTAGGCTTTTAGATGTTTAGGGTTTTCTATTGCTTCTCAACAATAAATAGGCCTTCGATCCTCATTATAACACAACTTAGAGGCATGTAGCCACCACATCTCTTCTCAGAGATAAGCTACGATCACCCTAGCTGGTTTATTTCCATTTCTATTTGTAAGCATATTTCAGTATTTTACATTAATGAAATGAAGTATTATTTCTGTTGCATCTTTGCATTTATGGTTACATCTATAATTTTTTGTGTTCCTGTTTAAATCCAAATTAGTGGTATAAGAGCGGACTGCTCTTTCTCTATTTGTCTTTGCATGTCCCCAACAAGGTCAGGATATAAGGAGTTAGGGCTTGAACTAGTCGAACATTTTCCAGACCAGCCTCGCAAATCCCGACGACCTCCCATGGTGGATGAAAAGAAAGACGAGGGGGTAGGAGATCCTATCAAAATCTTGCTCGAAGAAGCCCTCGAGCAACAGAGGAATGCGATGATGGACAACTTTCCCCAGATCCTTCAGTAGCTACCTAGAGGCAATGCATCGGCTTCCAACAGCTACTCTGGAAACACCACACCCTTTAAGGTAAAAGTTAATTTTGAAATCCCCATATTTGAGGGTCAAATGGGCGCAGATGCCGTAGATAAATGGTTAAATTTTTTAGAAGGGTATTTTTGTGTTCATGATTTTTCCAGCCAGCAAAATATCACTTTTGCACTTCTCAAAGCAAGCCCCCACATTAAGGACTGTTGGGAAACCTAATGTGAGCAGAAGGATGAAAGTACGAACTCACTATATTTAGCTGCACCCACTTGTAATTCATTCCAGGATGCCATCAAGGAGTAGTACTACCCTATCAAGAGCTATGACGACAAATACATAAAGTGGACCACGCTACGATAGGGAAGCGACCAAGATGTGTCAGAGTTCACAAACATTTTTCATACCCTTCGCACACAGTTTGGTATAAAGGATTCTAAGCTACATTTGGTACTTAAATATTGCAGCTACTTACATAGATACATCCAGGATGAGATGGAGTTCCTAAACATCTCTTCGCTCGGCATGACGTACCGATACACTGTCAAAATTGAGCAGAGTTTAAACAGAAGAAGTGAGACTTTGGATCCGTGAATCTGAAGCAAGGGAAAGGCTTCCCAAAATCGCAGAATCAAGGACAAAGCCAAGACAGGGAAACCCAAGGCAACTTGTCGAAGCCACATGAAAATAACAACACCATGAAGTCGAAGAAGGACACAGGAAAGTGGTGTGAGTTCCATAAGAGCCCCACTCACAACACAAGTGAGTCTAGGACCAAGTAGTCATTAGTGCCCGAGTTGAAGGCTTTTGAATCAGATGCATTTTCCAACCCTTATTCAGAACCTGACAAGGGGAATGGAAAAGGGAAGTAGATCATTGATGTGGAGCCCAGCGCCACTATTGCCACTGCCAAGATTGAGAAGAATGAGCCCAAAGATACAAAGGAGGGGGAGCATCTTTTCCACTCACAGATGTGGGTGAAGGGTTCACTGCTACAATTCATTGTTGATAGTGGGAGCCAAAAGAACCTCATTTCAGTAGAGGTCATGAAGTAGTTGGGCCTACCAACTACACCACACCCATAGTCGTATAGTATCGGGTGGTTTCACCAAGTACGAGATCTCCGAGTCCGCCAACAGTGTCGCCTTCCCTACAACATCAATCCCTTCATAGATGAGGTGTTGTGTGATGTTGAACCTCTTGATATTTTTGATGTACTATTAGGTAAACAATACTTATGGAGGCGACATGCTGTGTATGAGTCAAGGTCTCACACTGTTATTATTTCTTTTGGTAATTCATTATACAAGATACTGGAGTTAGCCCCACCTACTGCCACCTCTTTTTTTTTTTTTCTCGGTAAAACTAGCTAGTCTGTTATATTATATTTACAGTAAAATGTTTACAAGCAGTGAAGCAGGACTTCCATGGCCGCCAGTGGCGCCTTGGGTAACTTAGCTTTGACTCAAAAAGCTCCCACGCAGGGGTAGCATCAACAGGACTTCCAAAATTCCTCCAAAAAGACTGACTGAGGCAGGAAACCAATTCAATTTGCCCGTCAACAGACCATGACACATTGAATTAAACATGAGCATGACTGCCCACGCAGGGGCATTCTTCATACCCAGACTGTGGATTGATACAGACAAGACAGACTGAGAGAAAACTCGACCAAAACAAACTGGACAGAATAAGAAACTGTAAGTGAACAAACACAATGCTAACCCGTACCCATTGACCCGCAGCAAACAAAATCCTGGACCCGAGCTGAGAGGAAACGACAGGTGCTGGAGCACACGTAGGAGGGTCAATCAACGTCAGGACTTTTCTCCTCCACGATGGTGCACCATCCCTGACCCTCAGGGATTCCTTCCCACATGGCGGCCCATTTGTCCTGTGCTGAGCCTTGAGATTCCTTCGCCTGGGGGTGAGAGGGAGCGGGCATAATCTCCTTCCCTGAGGTGCCCACCCCACTTGGTGGTAGCAGCACAGGGCTCTCCTTACCAGAGCCCTTTGGGGGTGGTTCCACCATTCCTGGAGGTGACCCTCCTTCATTCCCTTCAGGAGCTTGAGTAAAAAGCACTGAAACATGAGCATTAATTCCTGGATTATCCTTGGAGTTGCCCAGGGTGAACACCACCGAGCCAAATGCTGGGAGGACTGGCTCCCCTTCGCTCGAGCTGCCAACCTCCATGTATTGCCCAGCTTGGAGTTGCTTAACCCCTGCCCTCCTATAGCAATAGCAGCAGTAGCAATGGTGGTGCTCCCTCTCTGCTGGTGGGCGCGAGGATGAGCCTCGCCCAGATCCCCTCCTGCAAGGTTGCCGTTGTCGTAGCCTCGCCATGGGCAATTATCCTTCTCCCTTGATAGCTTTGGGTGATTTGTGAGGCCAACCACAAGGTGCAATTCACCACCAGAACCTCCCAAGCGCCACCACAGCCTTTGAATTTGCCACAAGTACCTCTGAATTCACCACCAGAACCTCTGAATTCGCCCCCAGCACCTCTGAATTTGCCACCAGAACCTCTGAATTCACCACCAGAACCTCTGAATTCGCCCCCAGAACCTCTGAATTTTCCACTAGAACCTCTGAATTCGCCACCAAAACCTCTGAATTTGCCACCAGAACCTTTGAAATGCTCTCAAATTTCTGCTTTCCCTCAAAACAGGAACCTGAATTGGAGCGTCGAGAAGCCCAGATGGCAGATTGAGGTGGTGGGATAACCGCCCTCCTTCGAGTCTGCCTCTGCGTCGAATGTCTCTGCAATCGCAGTTCCTTAACTCCACCAAAATGATGAACTGATATCTGCACCTCCATACCTTGATAACCCTCCACATTCCCTCGTTCGGAGCGCACCATAACTGCAGCCATCTCTTCACTCTGCTCGGCATTGAATGCCCAGAGCACAAACCGCGTAGGATTAAGCCTTTGACGGCTAAGTCCATCCAGCATTTAAGTGAGCACGGGGCGGAACATGGTGGACATGTGGCTCGGCCCTTCGAGACGTGCCATCACCCGCATCCGGGGGTTCAGTATCTCCCTGAAGGAGATTCTTACATTCCTGAGTCTGTTGATTGCTGGGGATGATGTCCAAGTTTCCTGCTTGGAAAGGATGGTGGCTTTCTACCCCAATATTGGCTAGGAGATCAGCTATCTTATTGCCTTCTCTTCTGGAGTGATGAAAGGAGAGGGCTCTGTGGTTATGTAGCTCATGAGCAATGTTGTTTAGCCTTGCTTCTAGCCTCCAACTGTTAGCTACTTTTCTGGTTTGAGAGCCATTCTGAATGCGTGTGACCATGCTGATGATGACCTGGGAATCGCCTTCCACTATCAGTGGTTGAAGATTCTAGCGTCTGGCGACTAAGAGCCCTTGCCAGAGTTCCTCCAACTCCGCCGAGTTATTGGTGTCCCACCCTATATTTACTGCCACCTCTTTGATCACTGCTAAGAAATGCAATAAGCTCATCTCCCAAACTAGGAAATTCATTTTCTGCCTGGTTCGCCGCCAAAGTAATGGGAAGATCGTCACGACATCCATGACCCCCACGAAGGGTTCCTCCATGCAGCAACAACAACAGATGGATATGGTCATGAAAGAAGACAAGAACATCTTATCCTCTCTTCTCCTCACCCACGGGGACACCATTGCACTATCAGGTGAAAAATTCATTTGATCTGACTCCTAGAGCACCTCTACCAATGGGTCGATGTATTGCTGCTCCATTCTAGAAAATGGAAAGTATAAGCAGCAACATGATTAGCAGCAGGTACCACACAAGTTTCAAGTGGGCAATAAAGTTTGGTTGCATCCGCAGAAAGAACGCCTTACAAGAGCCCATACCAAGGTTGTGGGAAACAATGCTTTGGAGCACAACATTTGCCCATTCCGTCACTTGCACTGAGTATTCAATGTGGACCACTCTCAACCATGCTTCCCACCATTACTGGACACATCAGAGGTTGCGAAACAGCTCACCAGGAACCTCGCTCAACAGAAGTTTCCTCATCTTAGGGAGGAACTCAACACAATGGGGACCATTGCTTCCTAAGGGGGGAGTAATGATCTAGGTGTATGTTATTGGCTACCCACCTATCCCACTTGGATCCACACAACTGTCTCTTTTAGTTCTTCATTTTTCTTAATTGTAGCACAATTTGCTATTTTTAGTAATTTTTTGAGTTCTGAACTTCTGGAGTCATTTTGAGGCCCTAAATGACGTTTTTTAGGAAACATGGGAGCAACATGGGTCTATGGACTAATTTTTCTCTTCCAAAATTTCTAGGCCTTGGATATATCTTTCTAACGAGCTATGGTGCGCATCAAACAGAGATTGTGTGCCAAAGTTATGACCCCGGGAAGTTGATGTACCAATTTACCCAAAATGGGGCCCATAGTTGTTGGAAATAATACTGAGAGGGGGGGTGAGTCAGTGTTATCAATTTAACAATATTTCATTTCCATAAATAGATTTATATATGCTACTTCTGTTAATGAAACTTGCATGTATACACAACTGTGTTTAGAGCAACCAGTGTATATCTTCCAAACTTATAATTTAGTTAGTTGATCTTTAATCTGTGTATCAGAACCATATAACTAGTAATCAGGTGCAATAAATAGAATAGGAAATCACACACATGAACACAAGATATAAGGTGGAAACCCAATGTGGGTGAAAACCACCTGCTACAATAGTCTTTATCTTTCTTTAATAAGAAACTTCTTTTTACATATTTTGTACTGGTGCAACCTTATACCAGTATGCAGGCTTCTACCTGCAAAAGGCTACAACCTTCTTGCGTTCTCCAGCTTTTGCTGGAAGGGTGCTACAACCCCCTTAGCTCTTGTACTAGATGATGTGTTTACTAGTATGTAGGTGCTGACCTACAAAAGGCTACAATCTTCTCTTTTCTTCCAGGGACCACATTTCATAAATTTTCAGACTGGATCCATCAATAACATCAATCAAACATCAGATATATCTGCATCAACCAATATCCTTTGTATCAACCAAAACTGAATCAAACAATCATTTTTCTAAATGTTGTAACCAGAATACAGTGACAGTAACCAAAACCTAATCCAGAACCCAGAACACTGCAACAACAAGTATAAGTAGCTAAAACATATTTTATGAGGCGTACGCTACTTCAATGTGTTGAACCTACGTTCATATGCTGTTATATGAAGGTAGACCTATGTATACGCTATTTTGAAATGTCGAACCAGCATGTATACACGCCTTTGCTATACTGAACCTGTGTACAGATCTGTAAAATATGATTTAACCTTTACAACTATTTAGACATCAGTTATACCCAGAACATCAGATTTATAGATTACGACATGCGCCAATTATAAAAGATCAAAACCACACAAAGATACTTCTCTTCAAGTCTTAAGATCTTGACCCATCAATAGAACTTATCCTTCTTCAAGCGCTCAGGTTCCTCCTTGATTCAGATCCAGCTATGCACCATAACCCAATGACCAATATTCTAGATCTTGCTCTTCATTAGATATTCAATACTTTTAGTGCCCTTGCCTAATGATCTCATCCTTCTTTTATAGTCTTAGGCCTTACTCAATACCATGGTCCAAAACCACCTAGAATCAATAATTTGGACCAAATACCTGGGGTCAACACTTCGGACAAGATACCTTGGACCAATACCATGGGTCAAAATACCAAGGACCAAATACCACGGACCAAAACCAAGTTTCCAACATGTACGTGCTTTTCCTTGTGTGAAATTCCATGTATATGCATACGCGCCTTTTGGTCTACGAACCAGTGTGTATACGCGTTTTGGTCAAGGGGAACCTGCGTATACCTCTTTTTCCTTCATTCTGTGATCCTGAACTGTGATCTGTCATCTGAGTGAGTTTCCATCAAGGAAAACACCTCTGTTGTAGCGCCAAACCTATGTCATAATGCCAACAATATCCCCCTTTGGGCTTGATGGCAACGCCAAGTCATTCTCCCCCTTTGTCATCAAGGGCAAAGGATTATGCTCCCCTTGAGGACACATTGAATTCTCTGATATGCTGAAGTGTGCTATTCATGCTCCCCCTAACTGTAAGCAAGGCCTGCAAAAAGATGTTCTACAAGAAGAACATGACTGTATACATCATAAATGACCTTCCTATCACCAAATACTCATACATACATCCACCTCCCAACCAAGTGGGGATATACCAAAAGTTTATACATGATAAAACAAGAACATTACATCATCCATCCCAGGCATAGTGGGGAAACAAAATAGGTCGTTACATGACCTTGATAATAAAAGATATAGATGACATAGAGACAAAATATCTAAAACAAGATAGTTATTAGCAACTATCATCAATAGCATCTGTTAAACACCATCAACAACCATGATCTCCCTTTGCACCTGTTCCACCTGAATCAAAACAACTGTGAAATTGTACCAAGATATTCTAAGATAATGCCAACAATGCATTATAATAAATATATGCTCCCCCTGAACCTGTGCCAGATGGTATCTATCAGACCCATATTAGACCCTTTTCATCTTGAGTCTGGCCCACTGTTTTTCTTCAATCCAACATATACGCAACTGTATCCACAACAACCAGCGTATGTACATGGATATGCTTCATGAAACTCGCATACAACCACTTTTGTTTGAACCAGATAGGTTTGAACAACAAGTTGATGCATCAACTACTCCCAAGTTCTATCTGAGATATTAAAATGTCTCTCTAGGCAACGGTTTGGTGAATATATCAGCAACTTGTTATTTGGAGGGAACATACTCTAATTTGACCTTTTTTTCAAGCACTTGTTCATGGAGAAATGATATTTGATAGGTATGTGCTTGGTCCTGGAATGCATCACTGGATTCTTTGAAATACTGATTGCACTTGTATTATCACATAGAATGGAGATGGGTGGAGTACATGTGATCTGAATGTCTTGCAATGTTTACATCATCCAAAGGAGTTGTGTGCAGCAAGATGTAGTAGCCACATATTCTGTTTTAGCTGTAGATAATGCAATTGAGCTTTGTTTCTTGCTGAAATAAGATACTAATCTGGAACCCATATAGAATGCACCACCACTAGTGCTTTTTCTGTCATCCATTCTTCCTGCCCAATCTACATCTGTATATGCATGAAGTGTAAGATCTGTATCCCTAGGATACCATAAACCAAAGTTTTGTGTTCCTTGAAGATATTTGAAAATCCTTTTGACTGCCTATAGGTGTGCTTCCTTTGGATTTGCTTGGAATCTTCCAACTATTCCCACTTCATGCATGATGTCTGGTCAGGTGTCTGTTAGATAGAGCAGACTACCAATCATGCATCTGTAGGTCGGTTGATGTGCTGCTGCTGATTCATCATTTGTGCTGAGGATGCATCCTGTTACCATAGGGGTACATACTAGTTTACAATCTTCCATGCCATATTTCTTCAAGATCTTCTTGAGGTACTTGGTTTGTGATAGAAAAATACCATCTTTATTTTGTTGAACTTGTAAACCAAGAAAATATGTGAGCTCACCAAGCAGGGACATTTCAAATTCTTTATGCATTACCAAAGCAAAGTTTTGACTCATGGCTTCTTCATTGCTACCAAGGATGATATCATCAACATACACAACAAGTATTAGCAATTTATCATTATCAATTTTTATATATAGATTGTTATCAACTGATCGTTTCGAAAAACCTTGTTGATGAAGGTATTTGTCAAGATGATAATACCAGGCCTTTGAAGCTTGTTTTAGACCATAGAGAGCCTTTCTGAGTCTGCATACAAGTTTTGGATCATTTCCAAGGATGAATCCATCTGGTTACTCAATATATACTTCTTCTTCTAGGTATCCATTAAGAAACGCAGATTTCACATCCATTTGATATACTTTGAACTTTTGTAAGCTAGAAAGAGCAAGGAACATTCTTATGGCTTCAAGTCTAGCAACAGGTGCAAAAGTTTCTTCAAAGCCTATACCTTCTTGTTGAGCATACCCTTTACAAACAAGTCTAGCCTTGTTTCTAATAACTTCTCCATTTTCATTCAGCTTATCCATTTGGTTCCTATGACATTCTTATCATTAGGTCTAGGAACCAATTCCCAAGTATTATTCTTTTCAATCTACTCAAGTTATTCATTCATGGCCTTGACCCAATATTCATCTTTTCATGCTTCATTTACATTTTGCAGTTCGATGGAGGAAAGCAATGCTAGATAGCTTGAAGCTTCTGTAATAGTTCTTCTTGTCTGGACACTTGCCTCTTTCTACCCCAAAATTTGAGTCTCTAGATGATTCTTTTGAACATACCTGGATGGAGTCTTTTCTTCTACCCTTATCTGTTCTTCTGGTGCCTCATTGATTTCTTCTTTAGAATTAGTCTGATTTGATGTGGAAGGATAGTCCTCATCTTCTTCATAATCTTCAGTTTTTACCTGCTTTGGATTTTTTCCTACTTCATCAACCACAACATCAATACTTTCAACAATTTTCCCAAGTATATTATTATAACACTTATATCCTTTACTTCTGGTAGAGTAACCAAGGAGAATGCCTCCGTCTGCTCTAGGTTCAAACTTGCCAAGCTTTTCATCAGTCCTTTTGATGTAACATTTTCTTCCAAAAATTTGAAGTACTTTACAGTAGGAGTCTTACCATATCAAATTTCATGTGGAGTTTGAGTGTTGTTTACTTGGACATTTGTTTTGTTGAGAATAGTGATGATAGTGAATGCAGCTTCACCCCAAAAGGTTGCAGGAGTTCTAGATTCATTTAACATAGCACGAGCCATTTGTTGAATAGTTTTGTTCATCCTTTCTACCACTCCATTTTGTTTAGGAGTTCTTGCGGCAGAGAATTCCCTTCTTATTCCATGTTCTTCACAAAAGTCGAAGAATTCATCCGAGGTAAATTCCCCTCCTTGATCAGACCTAAGGCATTTGATTTTGCGATCTAATTCATTTTCAACCAAGGCTTTGAAGGCTTTGAAATTTTTGAAAGCTTCATCTTTATGCTTTAGAAGTCCTATCCGACACATTCTAGAAAATTCGTCAATGAACAATATAAAATATTCTTCTCCACGAGGTGACCTTTTCCTAGATGGACCACATAAATCAGTGTAAACAAGTTCAAGAGGCTTACTAGATGATTATTCCTTCTCAGGGAAATGTGCTCTGGCTTGCTTACCAAATTGACATGATTTGCATATTGTATTCTCTGGAATGCTGATATCAGGGAGATCATGAACAACCTGGTATCTGCATGCTTTTCTTATTTGAGAGAAACTTAGATGCCCCAATCTTCTATGCCATAACCAGTGTTCATCGTTTTTGCTTAGGTAACACTGTTGTTGTCCCCCCTTGAGTATGTACAGGTTGTTTGGAGTTCTTACACCTTTGATCACTGTGTCTCATGTATCAAGCTCACGAAGAACATATCCATTTGATCGAAATACTACCTCATTTCCTTGATCACACATTTGACTAACACTCAATAGATTATGCTTTAGACCATCTACATACATAACATTCCCAGCTTTAACTTTTTCTTTTAAGAGAACGAAGCCTTTACCTTTTATGACTGCAGGAGTGTCATTACCAAATGAGATCTTATTTTCCTTTTCTAAGGCATTATATGATTGAAGTTTTTCTTTATCACCTGTCATGTGTTTCGAGCATCCACTGTCTATGTACCACTGATTTTCTTGTCCTTCTGCATACAAGGCTATACCACATCTTTCTGTTTGCGATTCTTTCTTTCTCCATGTTTTGGGATCCAATGGACCTTTCTCCTCTGAGATGTTTGCCGAAATTTACTCCTGCATTCAGAATCTTCATGACCGAAGTTGTTACAGATAGAGCATTCTATTTCATTTTCAAGAGAAGAAAAGTTATTGTAGGTCCTTTTCATGATCTCAGTCACATTCCTTTGATTTCATGCTTCTCTAGTCATGACAGTCTTGTAAGTAACACATTGAGTAGCTTTGTGTCAAAAGTTATGACATGAAAAACATTGGCCATTAAAGAAATTCCTTTGATTATCGAATCTACTGACCTGATGATTGTAGTTTCCATTGACATTCATTCTTGAAGCAAATTGAGACTGATTTACCTATGGTTGGTTATAGCTTATGTTCATCCTTGAAGTAGATTGAACCCAATTTACCTAGTGATCTGCTTTATGCCTTTGCTGATGATTGTCAACCTATTCACTTCTCCTTGCTGCATCAAGGTAGATTTTGGAGGTTGATGGTTTATGTTTTTGAGATGCTTCTTCAGTATATCCAAGACCTGTCTTTGTTAGAGGAGAACGCTGCACTTTGATATTTTCATCTAAAGTTTCTGATCCTTTCGCAAATCTAAGATTGAGAGATTTTGTTTTCTCAATATCTTTTCTTAGACCCACAATTTCACATTCTAACTTTTCATTGTGTTTTTCCCTTTCAGCAAATTGGAATGTCGGAGTATCTATCATCATAATCTTTTCTTCTAAACAGATTTTAAGATTAGAAATTTCTTCATAGAGACCATCTTCATCTAAAGCATCCAAGAAATCATCATCTTCAAAATCCATCAAAAGTCTATAATCATTACCATATTCATCTTCATCACTATTTGATAAACCATCACTACCTTCATGCGTATAGTAGCTCTTATTACTTACATTTTGTTTTCCATTCCATTTTTCCAGTTCCTTACCTTTATCAAGCTTATCTTTATGAGGACATTTCGCTACATAATGACCGACTCTTCCACAAACAAAGCATTTGAAAGGTAGTTTACCTCTTAATCTTCCAGAACCCCGTTGAAGGGTTTTGACAAAGTTTTCTTCTTCATCTCCTTCTGAAATGTGTCCCGATTCATTGAGCTCTTCTCTTCTTGAAGCCTTGAATGCACCTTCTCTCATATCTGATTGACCTCCTTTTCTCATTTCAACAACAATTAGGATTCTGTGCAGTTGTGTCATAGTCATACTCTGAAGATCCTACTTTTCTTCTATGGCAGAAACTTTTGATTCAAACTTAGAAGAAAAGGATCTTAAAACCTTTTCAACTAAAGTAAATTCCATTATCTCTTCACCCAAGTTTTTCATGCAATTAACAATCTCATATATATGTAGGAAGTTATGAGCTATACTTTCATCATTGTGCATTTTGAGAGTTTCATATTGAATTCTGATAGATTGTAGTTTTGCACGTTTTACCTGATTGTCTGCTTCATAGCTTAGAACAATCTTGTCCCATATGTCTTTGGCGGTTTTGAGCTACATAACCTTGACAAATTCTAATTGTGACAGACTCCCCAATAGTGTATTGACAACCTTGGCATTTGTTTCATACTGATTTTTACCTGTCGTATCTGCGGGAATTGCTGATGGAAATGTATATCCTCCTTCCACGATTTCCCAAACATCTGTTCCAAGAGATGGAACATAAGCTATGGTTCTTACCTTCCAATAGACGAAGTTTCTCCCATCAAAGATTGGTGGTCTAATGGATCCCTCTCTTTCATAGCTGCCCATGATGATAGATCTTCCTTCAAGCGATCAAGCTTCATCTTAAGGACCTGCTCTGATTCCAATTGTTGGAAATAATACTAAGAGGGGGGGTCAATCAGTATTAACAATTTAACAATATTTCATTTCCATAAACAGATTTATATACGCTACTTCTGTTAATGAAACTTGTGTGTATACGCAATTATGTTTAGGGCAACCAGCGTATACCTTGCAAACTTATAATTTAGTAAGTTGATCTTTAATCTGTGTATCATAACCATATAAACAATAATCAGGTGTAGTAAACAAAACAGGAAATCACACAGATGAACATAATATATAAGGTGGAAACCCAATGTGGGTGAAACCCACCTACTGCAATCGTCTCTATATTTCTTTAATAAGAAACTTCTTTTTACATATTTTATACTGGTGCAGCCTTATACCAATACGCAAGCTTCTACCTGTAGAAGGCTACAACCTTCTCTCATTCTCCAGCTTTTCCTAGAAGGGAGCTACAACCCCCTTAGCTCTTGTACTAGCTGATGTGTTTACTAGTACGTAGGTGCTGACCTACAGAAGGCTACAACCTTCTCTTTTCTTCCAGGGACCACGTTTCATAAATTTTCAGACTGGATCCATCAATAACATCAATCAAACATCAAATATATCTTCATCAACTAATTTCCTTTGTACCAACCAAAACTGAATCAAACAATCACTTTTGTGAATTCTATAACCAGAATACAGTAACAGTAACCAGAACCCAATCCATAACCCAGAACACTACAACAACAAATAGAAGTAGCTATAACATATTTTATGAGACTTACGCTACTTCAATGTCGAACCTACGTTCATACACTGTTATATGAAGGCAGACCTGCATATATGTTGTTTTGAAATGCCAAACCAGTGTGTATACACACCTTTGCTATACTAAACCTACGTACAGATCTGTAAAAGATGATTTAACCTTTACAACTATTCACACATCATTTATACCCAGATCATCAGATTTACAGATTACAACATGCGCCAATTGTAAAAGATCAAAACCACACAAAGATACTTCTCTTCAAGTCTTAGGATCTTGACCCATCAATAAAACTTATTTTTCTTCAAGTGCTCAGGTTCCTCCTTGATTCAGATCCAGCTATGCACCATAACCCAATGACCAATATTATAGATCTTGCTCTTCACTAGATATTCAATACTTTTAGTGCCCTTTCCTAATAATCTCATCCTCCTTTTATAGTCTTAGGCCTTACTCAATAACATGGTCCAAAACCACTTAGAATCAATACTTTGGACCAAATACCTGGGGTCAAAACTTCGGATAAGATTCCTTGGATCAATACCATGGGTCAAAATACCAAGGACCAAATACCACAGACCAAAACCAAGCTTTCCAACATATACACGCTTTTCCTTGTGTGAAAGTGTGTGTATATGCATACACACCTTTTGGTATGTGAACCAAGTGTATACGTGGTTTGGTCAAGGGGAACCTACGTATACCTTTTTTTCCTTCATTTTGTGATCTTGAACTATGATCTATCATCTGAGTGAGTTGCCATCAAGGACAACATCTCTGTCATAGCGCCAAACATGTCTCATAATGCCAACAATAGTGTGGCGCTTCATCTCCTAAGGTTAGATTTCTAGATGTTTAGGGTTTTCCATTGTTTCTAAACAATAAATAGGCATTCGAGCCTCATTGTAACATAGTTCAGAGGCATGTAGCCACCAAATCTGTTCTCACAGATAAGATACCATCGCCCTAGCTGGTTTATTTCCATTTCTGTTTGTAAGCATATTTCAGTATTTTACATTAAGGAAATGAAGTATTATTTCTGCTACATCTCTGTATCTATGGTTATATCTATAATTTGTTGTGTTCCTGTTTAAATCCGGACCACTAGTCCTAGAAGAAAGCAATGAAGAAGTGATCCCACAAGGAGCATAAGGTGGTTGATTAATCGTCCTAGAAGAAGCAAATGAAGAAAGAGATTAAGCATGTGAAGAACACCATGATCACCGAGAGTCACTATCTCACAAGATACTTTGAATATATCTCCCAGAAGAAGGTCGGAAAACTCTACAAAATAAGGAAAGACCCTTTACAACTATGAAGGCCTTGGAGATACAAAAGGTGTAGATAACTGATTCTGCTATACAAATATGTCATGATGAATAAATCCATCCAACAATTTAACTTAATATTGAAGCAATAATAGAATGAATACATGAAGTGTTGCTTGATCGAAGAATGGAAATAAGAAAGTTCAACGAAGCATCCATGAGAAGATTATTCTGAAGCATGGACAAGATGACAAGGGAGTAGAAAAATGACAAGAATACTAGTTTCCACAAAGGAAGTAATGACATGAAAAACCAGGTAGGAAAAGTGATCGATGGATGGTGCCCTACCAGGAAGAAGTTAAAACAAAGACTTCATGGCATCAAAGGAAGGAGATCAAGCAGTTGAAGGAACTAGAAGAAGTTTATGATGAATGGACAAGTCCCTAGCTAAGATGGAGTTATGACAAGTTCCCAATTACAAAGGAATTTAGACATGTACCTTATTAGAGGATACTTTGGCATGTATTCCTCAATTGAGAGGAAGTGATAGACATAACATTCTTGTCTTCACCTGGGAAGAAAGAATCAGAGGATTGGGTAATAATCCAACATCTGATACTCTTTGAGGATGTGTAGGGAATCCAAGACAAGAGTAAGCAAGAGGATCGATGTTCTTTGAGGGCTTGGAACCCAAGATAAGAATATTCCTAGAAGGTCATACTCAATGAACACCCAAGTGTGTATGTACCTTGAGAGACAATGACAATGGTGTCTATATATCATTGGTCTCACTAACATGGTGCTCTAATCTATTGAGAGATAAAGCTATCATTCAAGGCCTTGTTGTGGATGCAATGTTGGTCATTAGGATGCTATAAAATATGGATTGCCAATCCAGTTTCTCTTATGAGAATTCCTCAAGATTGAAACATAGCCAAACACCTTGTAATGTTGTATGAATACCTCCCTAGTTAAGAGGGAGTGTTGAAGGAAATGTAACTAGGTTTGGTCTTCATAAATGTACTTTTGATATTTATATTTATTCAAGTAAAGAAAAAAATATTTTCATAATATATGTCAATGAGCTTCTTGCTCATTGAAGTAGGTCTAGCGCATGTTAAAGTGTTATAGGTGAGTCAAAGTGTCAAAAGAATTATGTTGAAGACCTTAAAGGCATGTTACACATTGTATATTTATGTATGAAAGTCAAAGAAGACATGTCCTAGCAAAGTCAAGTCTCCTTCTAGCAAAGACACCATCAAAAAGCAAGAAACTCACTCTAAAATCAATGAAGATAGAGGACCAAAAATAGAAGCCGAGAAAGGGACGAAGAAGGAGCCTCTAGTGCAATGAAGAAGAAAGAAGGAAGAGGAAAGGTTTTAGAATTGTTTTAGGGCCAATACTAGGCACACATGTGAAGAGAAGGAAGGGATATCTGTGGTTAGGACAGCAGCAAGTCACCTCCCATCATACCTCATCGTTTGGGCTAAAAACTAGGCCTACTAGGCCTCCTATCCAATCGAAGAAGGATGTACCTCAAGAAAAGGAAAGAGGAGCCATATAACATCAACAAGACCTGTCACACATGTGATAATTAGGGCTGCAGTGTTGTCACACTAAGCCTGCCACTATACATCAAGAAGGGACTTGGTTGATCAAGAGAAGGAAGGAGTATCCTTAGGTGATGGATATCACTAAGTACAAATATAAGTATCTCTTCTAGAAGGTCTACTAACAGTGGAACGAAGAACAAAGTTTCAAAAGAAGGAAGAAGTGTCAGAAGGAGGTCGAAAAAGTGTCAGGGAAACATAGTGTAGAAAACAAAAAGGAAGGATTTCACTTGTGTTTGGAAGACCTTCTAGTCAAGGGTTTAGGGTTTGGCATTGCTGAAGAAAGAAGATTCAATAAGAGAAAACTTACTGAAGGGTTTTCATCTCAAGGGAAGAGAGGGTTTGGCCGTGGCAAAGAGCCAACATCTTGTGTTCTTGTTTTATGTTTTGATAGAATTTTGATGAAGCCCACACACATGCATTAATAAGAGAAGAATAATATTAAGCTACTAAATACTTCACAAATTGTTATCTAGTCCCAAATAACCACTCTACACCTAATTTCCCTAGATTCTTCAACATTACCCAGTGCCATCCCTTTCAAACTTGTGCCATTCAGGTGGGGAAAAGCACATTCAAAATGGAATCCTGGTGAAAAAAATAATTTTTTGCTGACTTAAACATGTAACTAATATTTCATTTCCAAGTAAAGAGGGTTTATGAATGACCCTATCATAGAAATTTGGTGCATGTAGTGGTAGGAAAGACATTGTAGACCAGAGGTATGAAGATGACTACTCAAATTCATGATTGTTTTTGGTAATGTGAATTCATGGATGGGATATTAAATTGGTTATAGTCTATGAATAACAAGGGATGCACCTGTGATTGGATGATTAAGGCCACTTTATATCTTTTTGTTGTGTTTTGACATAAATTTATCCATTTTTATTGGTCACCTTTAGTTTTCTTGAATCTTTCCTAAACTATTTTAGGACTATTGTCTCTAAAATCCCTTTGAGTCACTTGTTTTTCTTAGGTTTGGGCTAGAGAGAACATGTCTTAAGATATCAACAACTTCTCCTGCTAAAAACTTTCTTAATTGATTTGTCTACCTTTAGATTCTTTTCTTCTCTTTATTTCTCTAGTTTCTATGATATTAGTGTGGTAATGAAGCCATTAGAGAATATCCTCTCTTTGTAGTTTTTCAACTAAATATATTGACATTTGACATTGCATCAAGAGGTGCATTATGTAATCTACATCTCTAGTATGACAAAAAACATAAATATATAAAGTTGATGTATTCTCAATAAAATATAAACTAGTGTATATTTGTATTAATTGTGTATTATTGTCTCTAAAATCCCTTTGAGTCACTTGTTTGTCTTATGTTTGGGCTCGAGTGAACATGTCTTAAGATATCAACAACTTCTCCTACTAAAAACTTTCTTAATTGATTTGTCTATCTTTAGATTCTTTTCTTCTCTTTATTTCTCTAGTTTCTATGATATTAGTGTGGTAATGAAACCATAGAGAATATCCTCTCTTTGTAGTTTTTCAACTAAATATATTGACATTTGACATTGCATCAAGAGGTGCATTCTGTAATCTACATCTCTATTATGACAAAAAACATAAATATATAAAGTTGATGTATTATCAATAAAATATAAACCAGTTTACATTTGTATTAATTGTGTATTTGTCAGGTTTTGAGATTCAAGGTGAAAAAACTTAAGAAAAGGTTCACACTTCAAAGGATTTTGTCTATCTTGGTGCATGCCAGGTCTAGGGTTAAGATAGATCTATGTAGGGTGATTTGAATTATGATACAAGTAAATATTACTTTTTGATATATTCATCTCCATCTCTCTCAACCATGTTTGCATTTTTCTTATTTCCTGTTTTGTTTGGCTTGCTAGACTATGACCACATTTGTTCTTGTTTATTGCAATATATTGTTCATATTTCTTGCAAACAATATCATATTAATCACCTTGGGCCTAGAGCATATGAATTATTAGGAGAATGAATTCATGGAAATATTTTAGTTATGTATTATACTTGTGGATGGGAGAATACCAAATGGAATAAAAGAAGAAAAATGGAAATATAATGAATAGAGGGAATGTGGTGAATGTTGGAAAATATCACCAGTAAGTATCTCCACTAAGAAGAATTACTAATCCAAATTCACACCTTGTTACATAATAAAAACAAGGGTTAAGAACATTCATCATGACCACTTATAAATAAAAATAAATAAATTAGTGGGTCCAATTTTGGACCATTGACTAGTCCTAGCTTCATTCTCTTAGGGCCTTCCCAAAGATCTCTAGGCAACAACCAACTGCTCCTATAAGCTATAACATTGATCCATAGACATCTATAATCATTAATTCCCTTCAGATTGTTGGGTATGTGTTACATTATTTGTACCATTAGCCCCATGCGTAGGTCATATATGTTAGGGGCAATGAGATCATACACAATTGAGATGCGACAAAAATGATTATCTGTCAAGATGCTAAAAAATCACTTGGAAACGGTAAAATATGATGGTAACTATAATTCGTCACTCTCAGAAAATATAATAGCCCTTTCTACACAAAAGGAGAAATTTATCCACACAAAGGAACAAGTTCATGTAGAATAACATCAATTGTCCACCAAGTTGATTTTGGATAACTTTAATGATGTCAGTTGAGCATAGTTGACTAGTTTTCTTCCAACAATAAAGAAATATGGGTTGGCATGATATAATTAGTCATTGTTTTTCATGATGATTTTTTTCTTTTCATACCTATTGTTTTCTTATATAAAACTCCATTAAGAAAACTCAAATAATGCACGTGCATGAAAACAGAAATCGAGAAAATGAAAGTTGAAAACTCAACTGATGTAGCAACTAATTCCTCAAATACCTATTGCGATTCTTCATGGAAAATAAAGTGTGGAAAATGAGAATGCAACATGTAGTCATGCTAAAACAACCTTGGGAGATTCATGCAAGTTAGCTTACACGTCCAATAAAGATATGGGAAAGAAAGATTAAAATGAAAACTTGTGTGTATCTAGCTGGCTTCATTTAGAATAAGCAATCAACTGTATTACAACTAGGATTTTGTTAGTTCTGCCTGTAGTTTTATATCCACTCTATTGTTTTGTAATATTGACCATCTCTATTAAGATTCCTTTTCTATTAGAAATATGCAAGTTTTCCTTTTAACATGAAGCCTTCTAAGAAATATTCTATGCAATTTTTTACTTGCTTGAATTATCTATCACATTTTCAATTTATATTTTTTCAGTAGAAGAAGCATTTTATGAAAATCATTGAAATTCATAGCTTCATTTGGCAAGGCCTTTGGAAGCTTATGAAACCTAAAATATTGAATGCGAATCAGGTTTTGAGGATAGAAGAAAGCTTCATGGATAGAGCAAAAAATTTGGAAGATGAGTTATCCAGGTAGTATTGATCTTTGAATAAGACCACTAGTTGCAGTGGATTCTCAATATAATTTATAGTTTTTCTCAAGATTAAAAAAAATTCTTATCCTTTTTTAATTGATTATTAATTGATGGATTTGTTATTTCTACTTGATGCTCTTTCTTGAAGTTTTTGTGCTAACTAGTTTGAACTAATTGAGGATCAAACATTGGTGGTATTGTTGTAATATGTTAAATTCTTATTTGTATTGAATCAAGTATTTGCTGTAAAATATCAATCGATATGTTATATCTTCGAAAATACAAGTATTCTAAACATGGGAAAACTATTGGTGCTTTGCATGTAAATCTGGAAAACAGATCAAAACTACTCTTATTTTATCCTTTCATTACAATGATCACTGATGTTTTGAGTTTGAGTGACTGAAGATGGCCACAGGTGTTCCCTCAAATTGGATGTTTGGTGTTGGCATTCAGTGTGGATTTTCCATTCAAGAATCATATAGCATTTTGGGAATCTGAATGTTACATTCCAAAATAATCTTATTTGGGGGATTACTAGTGGTGATTGCTACATATTTTTGATGTTGTAAATTTGTTCCAAATCAAAACTAATATATTCTACCACAAGTCAGGAACACAATGGGAATGCAATTGTCTTTGAAATTTATCCACTTATATTGTAGTGACCCATAAATATAAGAAAAACATTAATAATTTGAAATAGACTAGTTGGCTTATTCATATGTGACAATGGACCTGAATAGTAGTTCTTATATGAAGAAATGCTCAGCAGACTTGGGCATTCTTGACATCATTGACCTACAACCTTGGACTTATTCACTTAGTCTTCTACAATATCTAGTTATATACATGTATACAAGGTTATCCTATTATTGTATCCTTTTTACTTCATTTCATTTATTTGAGACTTAGCTTTGGCTTTTTCTAGGAATTTTGTTCGCACTCCCACACTGTTTAAGTAACCTAAGACTTGATCTTTTTAGCATGTAACTTAGGTTGCATGATTGTGCCTAACGTTCCTTGAAGGTTGAATACTAAGTTGAGTAAGGTGTTATTTTCTATGGTGATGTTTTATTTTATTTATTTATATAGGTTATCTGGCCACATAATGGCCACTATTTCCCAACTGAAGAAAACTTGTTCGAGTTTCTTGCTTTTATGGGGGAAAATGACATCGACAATATTGTTGATGCTAATGTATATTTACTATAAATCCTTTATAGTCTTCTTTAATTTATATTCCAATGTTCATCATTTTTCACGTCTTATACTCTACTTTGTATCTTCTTTATTTTTCAAAAAAGGAACTCAGTATTGACGGTAAGAAGTAGGAACTAAAGAAAGAGTAGAACATTAACACTATAGCAACAAAATGAAAACTAAAGAGGGAGAGAAGAGAACTAGTCTAGTTGTACTTGTAGAGCCAATATGCCACATAAGACACACACAAACACTGATGGTCAAGTCCTCATAGTTGGGGAATTCAGCTGCAATGCCTTGACAACACAATGATAATGTTTTGAAGTGATGAAACAATATTTCATGTGTAAATTTTACTCCAACCAATATTAAGTTAGAAACTCATATTCTAATACTTAACATTTTATATAATATAATTTTCGTGGTTGAAATTATTTATAGTTGCACTTGATATTATTTAGTATTATAATTAACATTTGTAAGTTTGTGTTTTCATATTAGATGAACATCTACATTGTATGACATTTTTTTTAAATTTAGTTGCAAAATCATACTAATTAATTTATGTTGATTAATAATGAACGCACACAATCAATCTAAAACCACTAAATTAGTAGTTTATGTTGATTAATGATGATCACAAATAAAATGATTATACAACTAAATTAGTTTCTTGTAATAGTTGTTAATGAAAGTAAATGAAACGACTATAAAATACTAAAGTAGTCATTTATATAATGAATATGCAACTACCAAAAAAAGATAAATCACTACTGCAAATGATAAATTTGTGATTACAAATGATGACTAAATTTTGCATATATACGATTATTAGTAGCTAATTTGCAGTATCTTATATCACATCCAAAATTTAGTCATATTTATTTGGTCATTAATTGGTTTCAAACGATGAATAAAATTTGTATATATATGACTATTAGTAGCTAATTTATAGTATCTTATAACACAACCAACATTTTGGTCATACTACTTTAGTCATTAATTGGTTTTCTCAGGTGATCATTTAGTAATATTTTTTGTTGTATATTTGGTCATTATTTGTGGTAATTAATGAATAAATCAATGACTAAATTAATGACCAAATCTATGACTAAATATAGTATTAGATAATAAAATCGAGACAACCAATTAATGACTAAGCTAAAAACGACTAAAATTTGGTCGCGTTATAGGATTCTGTAAATTATCTACTATTGATCACTGACCAAAAAATAATCATTTATATGAAAATTTTAGTCATTTTTTAGTAACTAATTAGCAATTTTGTACTAGTGTATGAAGAGTATCACATGCCTTTAATGATTGATGATAGTAACGATGAAGCCAAAGGTAGTCATTTACAATAGCAACAACAAAAAGATGAATCTAGTAATGTGGACACATTCAGTAATCAAAGTCCACTTAGAGGTGAGCAATAAATCACACACGACAAAATTGAGTCAAGTTTTATACCAAGGATATCAAGACGATAGACTCACTTACCAAAAAGGTACAAAGATTATGCTCTTATGACTAGTGTTTTAAATTTCGTTGAGCCAATGAATTATAATGAAGCAAATCAGTATGAAGAATGGAGGAAAACTATGAAAGAAGAGTACGATTCTATAACTAAAAATAAAACCTCAGAATTAATTGAAATTCCAAAAGGAAAAGAGCCCATAGGTTTTAAATGGATATATAAACCTAAGTTCAAAGCAAATGGTAGTGTAGACAAGTATAAAGCTAGATTGGTGGCCAAAGGGCATTCACAGAAAGAAGGGATTGATTATGAGGAGACTTTTTCTCCTGTAGCTAAGTTAAATATTATTAGGACGTTAACATCTCTAGCTACAAAGTTCCATTGAAGATTACACTAGCTAGATATAAAATCTTCTTTTCTAAATTGAGATTTGAACAAAGAAGTATATCTAACACAACCTGAAGGGTTCATTAAAAAGGGGTAGGAACACTTGGTCTGTAAATTAGAAAAGGCATTTTATGGGTTGAAATAGGCTCCCATCTCTTGGTATGAGAAAATAGACTCTTTCTTCTTACAAAATGGTTATAAGAGAAGCCAAAATGATCCAAATTTGTATACCATATTTGACTCAAAGGGGTAGATTGTGTTTATTTCCTTCTATGTTGACAATTTAATTATTACTGGAAATTCAGATGAATAGGTTGAAGAAATTAAAGTGCAGATGTCATAAGTATTTCAAATGAAGGACCTTGGAGAACTGCATTATTGTTTAGGTCTTGAAGTCTGGAGGGATGTTGGCCAGACTTTTGTTACTCAAGTAAAGTATGTCATGGAATTGCTGAAGAAATTTAAAATGGATTAGTGTGAATTTTCTTCAGTACCTATATAACATAATGTTAAATTTCAAAGTGATGATTGTTCTAAAGAGGTGAATGCTACATTATACACACAACTAGTTGGAAGTTTGATTTATTTAACTACAATCAGACCTGAATTAGCATATTGAGTCAGTGTGTTAAGTCAGTTTATGAAAAAACCTCTTGAAAATCATTAGATGAGAGCAAAAGGTGTCTTAAAGGAACCATAATTTTTTGCATTAAATATGTTGATTCTTTTGATGTTAAAATAATAGGTTATTCAAATTTAGATTGGGTTGGAAATATGGACGATATAAGATCTATAACTGGGTATTCTTTTAATATTGGGTTCAGGTTCATTTCTTGGAGCAATAAAAAGAAGAGTACTATATCTTTATCATCAGTAGAATAAAAGTATCAAGTTGTATGTGTAGCCACCTGTGAAGCAATTTGGTTGAGAAGACTTCTTCAAGATTCAAGAGAAGAACAAAAGGATGCTACGGTGATTAAATGTGACAACCAAAGTTAAATCAAGTTGGAAAATAATCCTATTTTTCATGCAAAAACAAACATGTAGATACTCAATTTCATTTTATCAGAGAAAAGGTTTAGTCCAAATAGATTTTCCTTGAATATTGCAACACTTGTGAAAATGCAACTGATATCTTTACCAAGCCTCTTGGAAAGGTCAAATTTCAATTGTTTAGGGAGATGTTAGGTGTGCAGGTGAATCCCTTCTCTATTAACAGGGAGACTTGAAATTAATGGAGAAAGTTTGTTTCACAGTTGTGTGTGTGTGTTAGTTTAGATTTAGTTCCTGTTTTTTAGGAGATAGTTTTGATCTCCCTAATTTGAATGTAATCTTATTTATTTTGGATTTGATGAACAATGCAATAGAACAGTACTACTTGGCAGTCTCCAGGTGCAGTGGGTCTCACCTGTGAGCTACAAGTTTTAGTATATTGTGTCTTCCCACTTTTATCTGCACATAACTTTTCCAAGTTGTTTGTTCTCCCTTTATAGTTTTTCCTTGATTCTGGAAAAATAATTATTTCAATCCTCCATTCCACAATGGGTCAAAGTTAAGTAGGGTTTTTCTGAGTTGTTTGTTTTCCTTTTGTGGTTTGCAGTTGCTTTTTATCTTATGTGGTTTATACGCACTCACTTGTGAATTCATATTTTTGTAGTCTTTGTTCAATATATAATATTTTTTAGTAGTATCATAGATATAATTTAATGACAAGCTTATAATTTGTATAGAAAAAAATATCATAAAACCAAAGATTGACTTATTATCTTTTTATTTTATTTCATTTTTCACACCATAAGAAAACTTCTTATATCTCAGTTGTCAAACTAGCAATGAGGACAACCATCACTCGTTGTCAGGGAATGCAAAATAACTCTTACACCTCTCATGACTCAGTTGTCAAACCAACAATGAGAAAAACCATCACTAGTTATTATCCTCGAATGTATGTTGACTCATCATTTGATTAACTTATTACAAGAAGTTTAATATTTATAAAAAATGCTTAACATTAATTTGGTTTTGGAGATAGTGGTTTGCAATTTCCAATAATTCTAGAACATTAATTTGGTATTGGAGATAGTCGTCTTTTGTATTTAGCTATGGAGACTGTTAGGTTCCTATACCAATAGGAGTCATAATTTTGAATGACTAAGGTGAAACCTTGTAATATTATACATACCTTTGCTTTCTGCAAATGTTTTCCATATTAAAAAAAATAATTTAAAAATGTAAAGAGGGTATGTCCTAAAAGAATAATCAAAGGACAAAAAGAGTAAGAAAAGGTCCAAAAAAGAAATGAAAATATATGAACCCCATAAGAAAAAAAAGAGACCATGAAAGTGAGCAAGTCAAAATGCCACTACTATTTACTTTTTATGCATAATAAATGATTGTATGAAGCTTGTTACTCATGCCACAATCCATGGTAATCAAACTGTTTAATCTTGATTATACCATGCTTTGAATTTTATGTTTATAGTTAGAGAATAAAATCTGACGAAACAGTGTAATCTTGGCAGATCATTAGATATGTAGAGTAAATAAAAGGAGCTCATCAGTTTAATATGAGCCCTTGGATGATATAATGTTAGGATTAGATAGTTTTCTTTGTAAACAAAATAAAAATATTGATAAGGGTTTGCTAGCCTAAATGCACTCAAATAAAATGAAGAAAAAATGGTACGATGAGTAAATGGGTAAGTAGTAGAAAGGTTGCAGAAATATCATGTGATTACATAAAAGCACTTATGTCATTGTTTTAAATGCATATTTCAAATGAGCATAAGTAGTAAACAAAGCAAAGACAATGCTTCACAATATGGTTTATTTAACATCCCTTCATTCATTTCACCCCTTTACTTCACTAATTTCCCATAAATAAGTTCTAGTACTTAAATCCTATTAGTAAAAAAGGCTCAGAGCATTTCTCTAACTTTTGGAGGGACCGGACCCTCGGCTAAATGACTTAGGGGGACAAGTACTAGCACCCCCTTCATGAAAACACGTTCCCCCTTCATAAAATTCATTTCCCTCATTAACCTAAGAAAATCCCTTTTTCCTAAGGTTTAAACATCATTTACCTAGGAAAAGTGACTCACCCCCATGTAAAACCATTTTGCACAAAAACCCACAAAGAATCCTTTCCCTAATTATAAATCTAAACACGCAATCACATACACTTAACCCCTTTTTACTTAAGAAAGCCCACTTTGCGATCACTTTCATATTAATTAACTAACTCTATTATATAAACCCATTTTAACCCTTTTCCCGTAAATAAATAAAACCCTATATAAAATACCCAAATCCCTTAGTTTTAATAAAAACTAATATAAACTACCCCTTATCCTGATATAACTTCATTTAATTTACCTAACCCTGGTAAAACTTAAGTTAATGCCGTATCGGCTTCACCCGACTCCCTAATCCCTCACTAAACTCGGCTCGATCATTTAACCCAAGATTAGTCCCTAAACTAATCCCGAACCACCATAATTAAACCCCTGGCCCCCCTATCAATTCCCATCATTTCCCCCTGCGTAGATTTGCCTCCCGACTACCATTGAGCATCCCTCCGCCACATCCAATGACACACAACTGTATCGGCTACGCCCAAAGGCTGAACAATAACCACCCGATAAAGTGGTTTTTCTCCCGACCCTTCATGCTACATGTCAGATGATGTATGGTATCGGGTGACCCCTCCTGAAAATTGCCCGCATCACAAAAGTGGTGCGATGACCCTCCAAAACCGCTTCCCCCATTTAACCAAAAACCGTCAATTGTTCATCTGAAGTTTAAAACCTGCCAAAATTAATCATTTTCACTATAAAATGCTGTGAAGCCCTCTTTCGCCCTTTTTTTTGCCCATTCTATTTGTGAGCTATGTAAACCATTGATACCACTGTAAACATCGAAACTACCCACAAACTTCCAATTTTGCTCCAGAAGACAATGCAGACAACCCAACTGACTTTTTAGACCATACCAGGACCACACCAACCACTACAACTGCCGTGAAACACCATATTCAGAGCCAATTTGCCTAATTCCAGGGATTTCATCACAAAATACCACTTACCCCTACAAATTTTAAAAATCTTTAGCCTGTGCAGTATTTCAAATTAAGAAATTGAGCAAAAATACTACCAACTAAAGAAATTGCTTGCCTAAACCCTTTGAAAATCTCAAAACCTTTGATAAACCCCCCCCCCCCC
>APFE031490347.1:0-12569 GCA_000404065.3 Pinus taeda
TTGGGGTTCATTTTCACTTTTCTCTTGACCATTTGATTTTCTTGCCCTTTGATTATTCTTTTAAGGCATACCCTCTTTTAATTTTTTAATTTTTTTGTAGTATGTACACAAAATATGGAACCTTTGCAACCTGCAATGATGAACATACTTAGCCCTCCCACTGTCAATCATGAAAGATGAAACCTATTGGTATAGGAACCTAATATCTTCAAAAAATGAATTTTAGTCTAGCACACTCTATCCATATACTCAGTAAACCACCTTACTTCAAGTTGTAACCCTTTGCTGATAGGATTTGTACTTTTGAATTCCTCCACGGATACTAGTTGCAGTAGGGTGCATGATCATGAGATTTCTAAAGTGGAGAATTAATTATTCATCTTCTTTGTTCTCACTATCTATTTGATTCTCAACAATATTTTTGTTTTCTAGTTGAAATCTTTATTCATCATCCTTATGACAACAAAAAATGTATTTTTGACTAGATATGTGATGTTTTTTTGAAGGAGTTATTTAATGGTGGGACTTTGTATTAATACAGTCGACATTCGAGGTATTGCAAGGCATTAATTTCCATCTCATCTAATTACCTTTATAGGACTTATTTGTAGACCATTATTCTCAAGTCATCTCAAGGGTCTCGTGCATTTTCCCTCTCACTCTTCTGAGTTTTCATTTTCTTCCTCTAATATTCTTCTCTTATCTCCTCATGTCGTTTTTGTCTTTTTTTCCCACTCTATTTTTTGAATGTCAGTCGACTATTTTATTGTCGAGTATTCTTCTTTATTCTTCTTTCGGCTACTTCCTTCTTGTTGTTTCTTTGTGGTTGACCTCCTTTCAACCTTTGTTGTTTTTAATTATGTTTTGTAGTTCTCTAATTTTACTTATTTTCCTTTTTTTTCTCTTTTTTATTTCTAACACATTGTTACCCCCCATGTCATCCTAAATTATTATCAGCATGCGAGGGAATAATCAACAACCATGTCTATTTACTTTTTCCTTCATATTTGTACACTATGTGTCGAGGAATATTTTCCAGTTAGTTTACCTTTGCTAGAGATTGATGTTTATCAAAGTCTCCAAACGAAATTTATATTCAACGATATGTTGAACACCCTTGTCGGGGAGGAAATTATGCAGCAGGGTGGGGATCCTACAAAAGCAATTTTCGTGAAGATCATCAAATAATATGGCTTTAATATGCTCAATGTATTTTCTTTCTTCTATTTCTCGTTCCTTGCAAAAGTCATATAGAATCATGTCAAGCTACTCGTTCAAATTTGTTAGACAACCATTTAAAAATTTTAGTAACAGTCGAGCATCACTTTTAATTTCGGTCTTTTCATAAGAAACTCGGTTGAGGAATTTCTTGATTTCCTTTAGAGAATCTTTAATAAAATGTCTGTGCACTTCTCTGTGAAATTTAATCCTCGCATCTACTAATGATAATTTTTTCCCTCTCGCATAGTTCTTTAAGTAATTGTTAACTTTTCTCTCCTACCACCATTGTGTATCTTCCAACGTTAACATTTATCCTTGAGTATCTTTTATGCCTCGAGTCCAAAACTACTCACAACAAAAACAATGTTGTAATTGAGGGAAAAGTACACATGGTTATTATTAATAAGGACATCAAGCATCCACAGAACAAAGCACATAAGAAAATAGAGAAGAGAAGAGACACATGTAATGGAGAACCAATGGAAGCACACTTATATTATATATCTCTTAAACCCAATTATAATTGATACATTCATATATTCATCGATATTTATAGCATGTGGAGAACATTATAGCAGTTTAACTATCTAATCAGACTTAGATTAATCTGACTTACTCGTTGACTCAATAAAGTTATCGATCCACTTACAATATGCTTTTATGACTCGAATGGACTAGTTGACTAGATTGACTAGCTTCTTCTAACACAAACTAATAGAGTGAGACCTACCTAATATAACCCTAAAAAAAGAAAGACCTTAGAACTCATTTAAAATCAATACTTTATAAGAAAAAAAAGGTGTTATTTTACCGTAAACCAGAAAGAAATAAGGAATGACATTGAAATGAACAATATTGAATACAAAAAGGGTTGGAAACCATATGTAAGAATTTTTTTCTAATCATTACATGTGCTAAATGGTCAAGATCTAAGACACGTTACCACTCAATACCATGGATACAAATATGAATAAACATGGTCAATATATATAATGTTAAACAGAGGGGTGATCACAATGTAGGGTGATTGACATTGTTTTAATGGTGATATATCAAACAAATTTGAAAAAGATGTGCATTCCCTCTCCTTATCGTAGATGCCAATATACTTTAAAGATAAATAACATAAAGCGAGAATGACAACAATGTTTGTCTTTCTTTAAAAAAATAGTTTTCATCCGGGTGAGTGATAGGGAATAAAAATTATTAGATTAATTATTTAAATTTATGAGAAATTGATATTAAGTTAATGAAACTCATCAACAATGGTCATACTAAATGACATCCTTCCGCACCGGGAATCCAACTGCAATAATTAAATAGAAATTCCTTTCGAACTCAATAATTAATAAACCCATGTATGGAGTGCCCTACAATTCAAATAATTAATTAATAATTTCGTGATAATCTCATAATTTAAATAATTAGTTATTAATCCAAATAATTAGTAAACTCATGTCATGGGTCTCGCAATACATGTAAATTTTCGAAGTTAAACCAATTTCCATGGATCTCATTATATGCAGTTAAATCCGTCGAATTCAAGGCAATCGTCAGTGTGATAGTCTAACAAACATGCCGTACTATTTACCAATGAATTTTGGTTAGATTAAACTTAAGGTCTGTGTGGAACTACTATATTCTCATGCTATAAATCTCAAACTTGTGTGTGGTTAAATTGAATGAGAATCCTAGGCTGATTTAAGCATGTGTACAATCAAGTTTTTACACAGTTACAAATTATACAAAGGCCCCGGGCCGATTTAATCATAAGTACATCAGTTTATATGCATTAAAACATTATACAAGAGGCCTAGGACCATTTTAATCATATGTACGTCCGTCGTATCAAGTATTTCAGCATTAATCCATTATACAAAAGGTTTGGGGTGTCTCATCCAAACAAAAGTATTAAATTGATCGTCGTATTCACTACAAGAAAAAATACAAATACATATTCACATAGGACAAAATACATATTCAATACGTCCTTGAGATGACTCATAGACCCCAATATAATATTATATATATATATATATATTTATATATATTGACCCGTCCAAATGGTTTACAAAGGATTATCACACTCACAATACGATCCTAGAATTTTAGTTTTATATCAATTGAATGGGAAAGAGCACGTCGTAATTTTGGAAACAAAAATATAGGAAGTTAAAGTTCTACTCTAAGACTCTTATTAGTCCGTGCCCTCCGGGCCTAGCAGGGACTATAGCAATAGGTTTTGGTCGGTTGCTATTAGTTCGGCGCGCGAACCCATACAAAACAGAATTCATTAACCTAAGTTTCAAATTTATATTCCATAAATCACTTTTTTCTTACCAATACAAAATTCCCGCCACTATTTCGACCACTAAGAATTTTAACCATCTTATTTGGCCTCATATCGAGGCCAGGACCTGGGCAAACTTAGGATAAATCTTCCTTTAACATATGTATTCAATGAATTTTCTGAACATGTAAACTAATGCTAGCATTGCGTTAGCATTCATTCACTAACATTAAATGTTAACGTGATATATCAGTGAACTAGAAACTAGTTTATAAGTAGCTCAGCTCAAGTTGCCAACACATGTGCTTGCTTCGCTGTCTGTCTGCATGTTGATTTGCATGTTGATTCGGTGTCAATCTTCTGAAGCTCTGAGCTGAAATAAACCAAATTCGCTGAACATCTGGGCGTAATAGTCGGCGGTACACTTGGATTTATTGCTGCCATACTAATACTGCCGGAACAGTATTCTACAATCAGAGGTCCTGAAACTGCAGCTACACATTCAGGCGACAAAGGAGAATTTATATTCCTTCATTTTTAACTACGAAATTCTGAGGGAAGCTACTTCCAATTTTAATACAAATGATCATATGGAAAATGAGAATAATTTTGAATTGCGTTGATGTGCAGAGGGTTTTACCTGATGGCAGACAGGTTGCAGTAAAACGATTGTATGCATACCTTGGCTTCCTGAGCGGAACAGTATTCTACAATCAGAGGTCCTGAAACTGCAGCTACACATTCAGGTGACAAAGGAGAATTTATATTCCCGCTATACCTATCGAATTCGGAATTCATTTTCCACTACGAAATTCTGAGGGAAGCTACTTCCAATTTTAATGCAAATGATCATATGGAAAATGAGAATAATATTGAATTGCGTTGATGTGCAGGGGGTTTTACCTGATGGCAAACAGGTTGTAGTAAAACGATTGTATGCATACCTTGGCTTCCTGTGCTCGGCATAGAAATCAGCTTGAGCAATGCTTGAACGGCCTAAAATCTCAGGTTCACCCAGTAATTCCCTGCTTCCTGCAATAAATTCATTTCTGTCAGTATGCCAGGAATAAAAATTCATTCCTATGAATGCTTTTGGTACGAAAATTGCCGGTTTACACAATGTTTATAATATCCCTAACGTACAAGCCTACCCTTTTGTACCAGAAATTCCAGGTATATGAGCACAGATCGTCGGCCGTGATTCGTATCTGCAATTACATTCACACAACATATCGATATGAACCGAAGATAATATTTTAACTCGCAGATAACTTACTAATCCCTAGGGTTCCATCTAATTGTTGCCTGCTGTTTTCAAATTAGAGTTCTCAATTTCAGTCTGTTCCATTCTAAATTTAGGTTTTAATGAAATAAAAATCGTTAGTAATGTAAAACAATTTACCTGGCGTCCTTCTTCAAGAGAGAGATGATAGGCCGTAATCCTTGGTTCAATCTGATGAAAAGAACTTGTTCTCACTGTAAATTTGTCTTTCCAAAGCTCCCGGCAATGTTTTGCCCACAATGCTTGACGATTTCCAATATATTTCCGCAGCCGAAGCTCCGCGAGCTATCAGAGCCGGGCATGCCGTTGAAGACTTGCTCTGGACTGAGGTCCCTGTTTCAAATCTCCTCAACAGACAATTCATGCTCTTCTCCTTCCATTTTTCAGAAGAAAATGCCTGTGATTCACATACCCTGCGCAAGATCCTCGGGAAACTGTAAAGATTGGCTTTGAATATGCAGAAAAAATAGCAGAAGCAGCTTGAAACATGACCAAAAGTATAAAGCTAAGTGTTCTGCCAGCCTGCATGGGCATTTGAATGCATATTGACCAAGTGTCGTGCTTTGAGGGTTGTGGCTTTGCCAGGTGTCATCGGAGCGTGTAGTAGCAAGATCACCCTTTCTTGCATGGAGTCGCGCCCTTCTGGATCTGGTCTCTGAAAATCAATCTTTCTGTTTTAAAATAAAAATCAATTAGTTATCGTTAAACTAAAGCAATTTAAAATTTTCATTAATAATTACAAAAGATAAAAAATAATCATGTTGATTCTCTGAAAATCAATTCCCCAGTTTTAAGATAAAAATCAAATATTTACCACTAATAAAAATTCTCTCTCAGTCCAATTCTAAAATAAAAATTAAACATATACTGTACTACTTAAATAGAATCCATAGATATTGTCATTAAATAGAATCCACATCTACTACTGTGGGTATTTGTTCAAAGGAACATATACTATCCTTAAATAGAAGCCACATGAAGCTGATCAAAGTCTGCTGGTCGCCCTTAATCAGAATAATGAACCTGCTCAGATCTATCAAACTGCCCTTAATGCAGGAGAATTCTTCCTTTTTAAAACTCTCGTCAATGTTTCTGAAGGTGGTTACACACTTCCTGCCCTCACGTTCATGGATGTCAACGACAACATAACCATCTGTTCCTACCAGCCCATGTTCAACTTCCGCGCAGCGTATTAAAAAACAGAGTTCAGTTCGTAATATTTATTCAACTTTTGTGCAGCATATTAAAAACAATAGTTCGTAATAACCAGAATATACACAGAAATATTCACTAACGTGCATGTGGTAAGACACACGGTAGCTAATAAAGAAATATCGACTGACAAGTGGTGATTTATCTGGGCACTTTATAACTAATATTAACAGCAATGCATATTTAATATATATGTTTTTACTGAGATAATACTAACTTAGTCCTATTCATTCCCGTCGGCAATAGTTAGAGACAATGTAAATGGTTTACTTCATACTATATTATCAAAACATCAAATTAACTTGATGAATTAGCTGTCAACTCATTCTCAAATTGTTGACTGGACTCAAGTCTAGGGCTCTCTCGTATTTCAATTTCATGAGGCCTAGACATGTGCTTAGATTGTATATATTCTTGCAAGGATTCTAGCAAGTCGCTTTCGAATTCCACATTCCCAATTCGTACATCCATGTAACCATACATTGCAACACATCGATACAATTTGTATTCTTTTGGATCAACCCGCCGGAATCAAAAGCGTTCTTCAGCTGGGACTGTGTTGACAGGCATGTACTTCACACAAACAAATACAACAACGGAATGGATGGCAGGGAGATTGGTTATAAAATATGGGTGGAATTCCCTGTGGCAGTTCAGAGAACAGAAGCCCAATGCCTGGAACTCTTGTCACATTTAAGCTTGAGAATAGACTATTCAATTGTTCTTGGGACACCTTGTGTTCGGCCTCATAAGCATATCTCCTTACGTGCACGTAATGCCAAACGTACATTGTGAACAACAAAACTGCTGCAAAAGTTAAGGGTAGGTACAAGCACTGCCAGCTATGGAACTGCACCTACACTCTTGCCCAGGTTAAACTTGAATAAAAACCATGCACACGGGAGGCTGCTGGTGGCTGGACCAGCTAGGCAGGGACTAGCTACCATGCAGCCTGTCTTGTTTTTTAAATACTTTTTCATATGTTTAAGTTTTAAACCAATAAAAATTATTATATGTAGTAAATTGCCGTGATTAGATGGGCAGTGTCTATATGTCAACATAGCCGCCTAGTTGTCTGTAGAGGCCAATAACATAAATGGGTTATGGCCCAACAAATTTGTATACAAGTTCAAGCTATGGAAGTAGCTGTCCAACCGGTGGTACTTGAATATGATAGAAGACGTATATATAAGCTGGGTCTTAAAAAGAGGGTGTTGTATGAAATTTCACCAGGTGAATCACATAAGTGAGATTCTATGCTATCCAACTATAATGTTAATTTACTTTGAAACATCCCGAATTAACAATAAAATTGCTTTATAATGTTAATTTACTTTGAAACATCCAAAATTAACAATAAAATTGCTTTATAATCTAGTTTAAATTTAATAAGTTAAACATTATTTAAAAATTCTCAGAAACTCTTCGCAGATCTAGTTAGTAGAGGATAGGTGATGTCATGTTTGCATTAAACACAATCACATTAGCCATTTGCATTAACACATTAATATTCACAAACTACTCTCTATGAGGATTCATGTGAAATTGCACACCTGAGTTAACCAACCATGCCTCATGCTCTACAGGTGTACTTGAGACATCTCATCCTTCATCTAAGGTGGTTTTTTCTTCTATATAATGAGCACCTTTAGATGTGCTTTAAATCCCTTCCCTTTCTAAAGAATTTTCGATCTACAATATTTCTTGTAATGCCCTTCTTTTTCACATCTTTAACATACCTTTATGAATGTTCTTGGAGATTTAGATCTTCCTCTAGATTTAGATCTTCCACTTTAGGATATATTCTTATTTCTTCTTTGGGAGCTTCCTCTTACATACAATACATATTTATTCTAGGTTTTCATCTTATTCAACCTTTTGTCCTCTAATAAAAATGACGAGTCTTTCAAAAATTGAGAGAGCCTATTTAGAAAACTAGCTGGAAAGACAGGGAGCCATTATCCAAGCTTAACATCTTTCACTAGCTAAGTAATTTAATAGATTTTTCTCTACCATCCATTATATCTTATATAAAATCTTTATCATGGAAGAGTAATCTCAATCTCATATTTAGGCGTCTCATTCTCAAGTACTTTCAATGCCATTTATTTATTTATTAATAAAAAAAGTATTTACAAAAGCATTTCAATGTACTTCATAGCCTTTCCGCCATTCTTTCTAACATAATTTAGTTTAAATAAAAACAAAATTACAACAACAGGGGATATTACATTCTTCCCCTGCTTTTATTCACACCATCCTTAGTGTTTGTTTTCCATTTTCTTCCTTTTGAAACATTGTTGGATAATTTTTCTGCATTTCATCTTCCCGCTCCCATTTAGCCTCTTTGGGAGTAAAATGCTTCCATTTCACTTTAACCAGAATAACAGCTTAATTCTAGAGCCAGATCTCTTTTGAGTGTAGGATACAGAAAGGTTCTATCAAAAAGTCTCCTTTGGGTTCCACTTGTATCATTTTCCAATCAATAATGTGAGAACTATCATGTACATATTTCTTAAGTAAAGACACATGAAAAACATTATTAACTTTAACCTGACTAGGTAATGCTAATTGATAAGCTATAGGTCCAATTCTGTTAAGAATTTCAAATGGTCCATGAAATTGTGGTCCCAATTTTGGACAAGATCTCGTTCTTAAAGTACTTTTCCTTGGTTTCACCCTCAAATAAACATGATCTCTATTTTTGAACTCTTTGTATGTTCTTTTTCTGTCTACATAGATTTTTTGTATGTCTTGTGTCATTTTAATGTTTTCCTTAATCTTCTTCACTATTTTCTCCATTTATTGCAAGGCATTCAACCCAAATATAAGTATATCCTCCGGTTCACTCCAACTGAGAGATGTATGACATTTTTTGCCATACATGGCTTCAAAAGGGCTCATTTTGATGGATGTTTGATAAATGTTGTTGTAGGAAAACTCGGCTAAATTTAGCAAATCCTCCCATTTTGTAAGTATGTCCATGACATACATTCTTTGCATCTCCTATAAATCTCGTTAGTTATCTCAATTTGTTCATCCGTTTGAGGATGATATGTTGTACTGAAATTTAATTAAGTTCACATGCCCCAAACAATGTCTTCCAAATGTTTGAGGTGAATTTGGCATCCCTATTTGATACTATCATCTTCGGTACTCCATGTAGTCAAAAATTCTTTCTCATGAAGATATTAGCAATTTTTGTCATGCCAAAAGTAGAATGTACTAGTATGAAATGGGCTCCCTTACTTAAAGGAATTATTTTCCTCTTCCATTTAGGGATAGGTAGTGAATTCAGCAACACAGTAGGGTGTTGTTGTTCAACCTTTATCAGTTGACACTCTAAACATTTTGATAAATATTCAACCACCTTTTGCTTTATTCCTGGCTAAAAGAAAACTTTCCTTAATGTTGTGATCATCTTTTGGTACCGAGGATGTCCCGTGTATGGTTTCTTATGATATTAGTCAAGTATCATTTGTTTCAATGCATGTACATTGAGAAAATACATTTTTTTCCTATAAATCAAGAATTTTTTAGAGTTTTCCGTATAACCAATAATGTTAATGTATTTTTTTGTTGAATTTCCAATTATTTTGGATCACTGGTTATGTAATTCCTAATTTGTTCCACCAAATTTGTATTAACATTGCTAACAAAAACTTCCATTAGACTGTAAGCATGTTCGCTCAAAGCATCTACTACCTCTTTTTCTTTCCCTTTCATATGTCTAATACCAAATTCAAACTCAATAAGTAACACCATCCATCTCGCTTTCCTGACATTGAGATTGGCTTGGCTGAAAACATATTTTAGGCTGATATGGTTGGTTACCCAAGTGAATTTATTTCCTAACAAATAATGTCTCCACATCTGTAAGGCATGTATGAGAACAACTAGCTCTAAATTGTATAGAGCATAGTTCTTAAATTCATGTGTTTTCAACTTTCTAGATTCATAAGCTATTACTAAATTGTCTTTCATCTAAACTCCCCCTAACCCTTCCATATAAGAATCTGTGAAAACTGCAAATTCTTTATTTGGATCTGTGAGTTTTAAGATGGGATCCACTATGAGTAGATCTTTCATTTGATCAAAACTCTCTCAATATTTGGTAGTCCATTCAAATTTTACTCCCTTTTTTTGTAAACATGTGATAGGATCTAATAATTTTGAGAATCCGTCTATAAATCTATGGTAATATCCTGTGATTCCCATAAATGATCAAACAACATATACAGCCTTTGGTGTTAGGCTCCAACCCTAACCCATTAATTTATGTGATAAGCCTAATGGGTCGAGTCATCGTCATAGTTATTTAGAGAGTAAATAAAGCCCACATTAATAATTGTAAGTGGTTGACCTGCATTAGAGAAAAGAGACCACAATTCATTATAAACAGGCCATAGTTAATAAATAAAGTGGTTAACCCGTGTTATGCAAGGGACCACTAGTAGTTATGGTTTTGGATATCATTCAGCTATAAATAGTCCTAGTTAGTAAAGGAAATATCATCAAGTTTTATTGTAATCAAACTCTGCTCTGCTGGACGTTGCCCCCTCGAAGAGGCATGTGAACATTGAATCTATTTCTGAATAATAAAATACTTGTTGCTTTTGTAATTTTATTTTGTTTTCTAGGCTATATTTCTTTGCATTTATGGTATTTTGGAATTTCTCGCAGGTCAAGAGCATAACAAGTGGTATAAGAGCACTTTACAGGGCCGGTTGTACCTTCAATTTTTGCAGATTTTTTTTTAAGCTAGAGACATGTTGTGGCTTCTTTAAATCAAGGGATCTGTCGTTGAGCGCATAAATCTACAGATTTAGGGAGGCATGCACACAGGAACTACAATAAGTGGTCATACTTGTTGGACTCCCTTGTAACCCCTGTGGGTATCCCTTCAAGTAGTAGCACATTAGACAGAACCACACACGGACTGCACTTCCACGTACCCTTGGGTATATAAGAAGCCCCCTAGGCTCACCTGAAACCTAGCCTTAGATAACCCTTTGTTCACCTTGATGCTACAGTATAATGAAAACATCACTTGGGGATATTACTTGCATGTATGATAGGGTAGTCGGGTAGTATGGCTAAGGGTAAGGTCGATCCTCCTTAGTTATTGCCTCGAAAGATTGGGCCGAGTACTATTGTTGGACCCCTATGTATATTGCGATCTGTAGCACTTGAAACACCTTTGTGACATTAGTTCCCCTTGCTATTTGAAGAGCACCCACTACCTTATCTTCTAAATGAAATCCAACAGTTGGGGTTCTATCGTCGTCGTACAAATCAGATCCAACAATTGGGGTTCCACCACCACTTGAAACTCATGTTCAACAGTTGGGATTTCACAGTGCCGATCAGACTCTTTGTGTAGTGAGGCTTGCTGCTACTACAATCTGGGCCCTATTTTCATAGTATATTGGGCAAGAGCAAGTTTTATGGAATTCAGCCACTACAATATTGATCAGCAGGGAGTAAATCTCCTTTCCGTTAAAAAAAAAAGTCTGAGACCATCCTTGGATGCTTGCAAGAGACTTACGCCAGAAGCTTCGGGACGATGACCTGATCGTAGTTTACCATTCAATTGTCAGCCTCAATTTTCCGACGGTCCCAAATTTTTGCGAAGTGAATTCAAGTGACCCTTACCAATAGATTCTTGAGTTCTCCCTCTTTCTAAGAAGGTTACTCTTAAGTAATTGGCTAGGGTTTGTGTATGGTAGGTACCAGATCTCAAGTCATGGCCTATGAGAAGATCAAGAGCCTTGAAAAAAGGTTGGATGAGTCCCACGGCAATATGGACCGAATTACCTCAATGCTTTCTCAACTCACCAATATGATGTAGAGGTCTCATCGAGAGGAGCATAGTGTTGATGAACACCTCAAAGGAGAATCTAGCCATCACATTCACTTCCATGGAAATCACAAACATTCCCACCCTCGGCCACCCAAGCTGGACATGTACAAATTTGATGACTCTAATCCTACATTATGTGTAGCAAAAATGGAACACTATTTCTCCCTTAATGATATCTATGAAGATCAAACTAAAGTACATGTGGGATCCCTTTAGTTGGACCAAGACATATCGAAATGGTGGTAGTGGCATCAAAAATGTTATCTTGGGAACATAACTTGGCACATATTCTCAAATGCCCTATGTGACTGCTTTGACAGGGAATCTATTTTTTTGGGCCACCTCACTAAGCTTTGACATACATCCACAGTAAAAGACTATATTTCATCCCTTGAGACATTGGCCATCAGAACGGACGATCTAGGATATGACTTCTACAAAGAGTGTTTCATTAGTGATCTCAAAGAAGCCATCCAAGTCCATGTCCGGATGTGCCACCCAACTACATGGATGGACGCCTGAAAAAAGGCTCTTGAGGTGGAAGTCACCTTAGCTTCCCAGTCCACTCATCCAAATTTTGTAGCCAAGGTTTGTCCCACCGAGGTTCAGGCCCCTACCCAAACACTTAAGGTTCAAAATTTTCTGCAGCAGAAATGGTAGAATGAAGAAAACAAGGCTTGTCCTATTACTATGATGACAAA
>APFE031490354.1:6968-27285 GCA_000404065.3 Pinus taeda
CATGGCTCTGCATGTTAGTATATGGTTCTCTTGTTGTCGATGGCATCTTTTTTCTGAGTTATGACAGTTGTTTTAAGCCTTTCCTTTCATTTTTCTAGATAGTCATGGTTTGATGGGATTGTTTTCTCGGTTTTGAGCTTTGGAATTACTGGATGGTTTCAGAATCTGGGGCGGAGTGGTCTTAGGAAAATTCCCAAAGGCTTAGGGATCCCTTGACTGGTTTTGGTGGGATACACGGTAAAGTTTGAGGGTGGAGTCTCAGTTAAGGCCTAGTGATCCGATGTGGATTGTGATAAAGCCCAAAAACCAGTGTCTTGGTTTAGGGCCCAATGATTTGGCGTGGATTGCAATAAAATGTGAAATACAAGGAGATAGAAAATTCCTCAAGGATAGTGATGGAGTCCGGAGGCATTCCAAGCTCAATTTGTTTTTGTGATCTCGATGCCAGTTTTGGTGAGATCACGGTTTGGTGAGGGTGGAGGTGGTTTAACCTCTGGATTCCCTTGGTTTTTTCTGGATTGGTTTATCCATGAGATACCAGATTCATGCTTGGAATATGGCACGTGGGTGACTCACTGAAAGAAAGATTTGGTTCAACCATGTGTATGGTAGAGTGGTACATGGAAGTACCAAACCTGGTCGGGTGTTGTCTATGTTTAATAAAAGCTAAGTTCTCTTGATTTTGTACCTATTATTATGTGGCCTTGATTATTGTTATCTCATTTTTATTTACATGGTTTAATGTTGGTTATAAGAATGGTTATGTGACTGGTTATAGTCATGGTTATTTCATGTATCTACTTGTAACTAAAAGGATAATGGATGAAAGACATAACTAATTTCAAAAAAATTAAGGGAAGAGGGTAGTGACCCTTCTTTTCAAGTCTCACGTGAATTATCAGTCATTTATGCTCTATCTTGTATTCATGTCCTGTAGATTGCATTGATGCCAAGTGTTTGAAAAAATGTTAGTCCCAGTTGGGGATGGTCAGGCCTAGTCCTGGAGTCAGTTTTGGCTTGCAAGTCTTGTTTTCATGTAAATTATGGATTCTACAAGCTATAGGGGTTTATGGGCTTGAAAATTCGCACAAATTATGGATTCATAGGCATGGGTCTAAGGAGAAAAGTCCCCAAACACACACATACCTTGTTGTGCGAGCAACTGGAGCCTCCCAGATGTACCCTTGTCCATATGAAGGGAGTGTCCAAGGGATTAATGGTCTAAAATTTAGTGGGACCTAGGGAATAGTCAGGGGGATGACTGTGAAGGCTTGTGGGAGTCCTATAGTAGGTATAGAAGGTCTGTGTTGTGGGTTTCCTTCGATTCCACTTCCTTAATTGACACATAGGGAGTTGAATCATATCATAGTAACTTCTCATCCTCTAGTGATAATATTCTACCCCCATTCAAAACCATGCTTGCTGATGAGGCATTAGAGCGAGAAGAATAAAGATATAACCTAAAGTGGAGGTCTAGGAAGGCAGATAGGCTTAAAAGAGTAGAGGACCTTCCAAAAAAAATCAAACTTATACTAAACACTTGTTCTAGACAAGGGATATATCTGAATTGATTTAGATAGGCCCACACAAATGGGAGGGGGATAAGGATTATAGAGCTCCAATTTCGCCAAAATGTACAATGATTGCATAAAAGGGAATTACAGTAAATGCACAAAGAAAGGAACAATTACACAATTAAAACAACATGAGGGAAAAAATATTTGAATAGAGAACAACCAGAGGAGTTCAAAACCATATGAGAAGGTCCAACTATGGGGACTTGAACTTCCATCATTGTAACAACCCTAGTTAAAAATCCATGTAAAAATATATAAGGCCATGGTGATGGGATATGTATTCCAAGATGAATGTTACGCAAAACATCCTAGTGGGTGTTCATTTTGGTTTATTATGCCTAAGGAAATTGGAAAAGTAAATGGAAAAGGATTTGGAAAGGCATGAGACATTAATTTGCATTTTATTTATGAAAATAATGGAAATTAGGATAAAATGAAGGTGAAAGGTCACAGGTTGCATGTGAGGAGGAAAATGAAGGAAAATAAGGAAAATTGAGGAAAATCGAGTCCTCATTAATAAAAAGGCTTATGAGGATCAGTGGGTTAGCTTGGCCAGGTAAGATTTTATGGAGATCTCTTCTATTCTCTCTCTCTCTCATACTCTTGGATACTTAGAGGGTTCTTGGAGCACTCTTGGAGAGTATGGCATACTTAGAGTTTTGGAGCAAGAAGGCAAACAAAGACCAGGAAAGTGAAAGAGGACATCTAGATCAGCAGATATAACAGTTTTGCTTGTAGGTACCGAGTTGCATGTATGTTTTCCTTACTAGTTTTGGCATGCATAGAACATGCATGTGGTTTCTTGGTTATGAGCTGTCACTAGCAAGGAGGATTTCCTGTATTAACAATGGTTTTACCTAGCTTTTCCACTTCTTGGATAGCCATGGTGTTGTGGGTTTATTTATTTGTTTTTCTGGTTAGTTATCATGTTTCCCTAACTTGGGTTGAGTTATTAGTTCCTAGAGCCTGGGTTGGACAAACGCTCTGGAATCCCTATAACGACTTGGTTTTAGTTATTAGTCCTAGAGCCTTGGTTGGAAAAATGCTCTGGAACCCCTATAATAACTTGGGTTGAGTAACTAGTCCCGGAGCCTTGGTTGGACAAACACTCTGGAGCCCTTTGTGGGTTGAGTTACTAGTCTTGGAGCCTTGGTTGGGCAAACACTTTGAAGCCCTTTGTGGGTTGATTTACTAGTCTTGGAGCCTTGGTTGGATAAAAACTATGGAGCTTGACAACAGTCGTGGGGTTAGTTACTAGTCCTGGAAGCCGGGTTGGAACAAATGCTCTGGAGCCCTCGAAGGCTTGGGTAGAGACCAATATGATGATGGTTCTTGTGGATGCCCAATCGTGAGGTGGAATCATTGTTTGATGGGTTGAGGTGGTTGGCCTCTGGAATCCCTGGGTGGTTTCAGTTGATGTGTTTATGAGATAGAAAATTCATTCTTGGGATATGGTACAGGGGTGACTGACTGAATAGAGATTTGGATCAACCATGTCTATGGTCAGGTAGAACGTGGTAGTCTCATACCGAGTTGGATTTTGCATCATTAATATATGATTATTTCTCCTTGTTATCTCATGAGTATTATACTATTTTATACATGGATTATATGGATGTTGATTCCTTGGTATTTCTGTTGTTATTTGTTGGTTATGAATATGTATTGTGACATTAGCTATGTATGGCTCTCATCTGTTTTTACTTGTATATGAATGAATAATGTATCTATGGCCTAATGGATGAAATTACATCAAAAGTGATAAGGAAACAAGGCCTCATAGCAAATCTCATATAAGTATGAGACCCCTATGCTTAGATCTGTCATTTACACTTGTAGATTGCATTGATGCCAAGTGTTTGACAGAATGTTAGTCCCAGTTGGGGATGGTGAGGCCTAGTCCTAGAATTAGTTTTTGGTTTATTAGTCTTGTCATCATTTTTTTAATGGATTCTAGAAGTTACAACAATTTTTGGGTAGTGGCTGAAATTCTAGGCTTGAAAAATGCCTTAAATTCCCCAGAATCTGGCACAAGTCTACTGGAAATAGTCCCTGGATGCAGGCATGTAGACTTGTGGGAGTGTCTGGAGATCTATGGACACTGGAATGCCCATAGTTGGGAACATCCATAGGTTTAATAACTTAAAATATCAGTGTGACTTAGGGGCTGGCTAGCAGAAAGGTTGGGATGGTTCCTAAGAGTCTTATTGCTGATGTTGAAGGTATTTATGGTGTGTTTACATTGGTTCCACTTCCTTAACATGAATTAGGAGGTCAAATCTTATTATAGTGGCCTCTCGTCACATGTTTACCCCAACTGGCCGATTGCTTGGGTAAATGTGGGAGGAGGATTATACAATAATTATCCACAATATGAGTGATAAGATATTGATGTCTCCACAGACCTCAAAACCAGTAAGATAATTTCACAAATTTTAATTTGAGATAATTCCAAAAGGTTCTTAGACATACCAACCCATCAGAGATAGAAATAGGGACAACAAAGCTCCAATCCAACCCAGGAACCAAAAACACCATAAACGGGGGTTGTAGTAATTCCCCATGGAAACTAGCAAACGCTCTCATGAGACAACATATAAGAAAACCAAATCGACATATATGAAATACAAAAGAGGATAGAAGCCATAATCATACCATCAAAATTAGGGGCCTAAACATTCTCCTTCAACCACAAGATAGATAGTAAGATGTCGATGCTCCCACATGTTATGGCCCAGGCTAAGAAACAACACCAACATCCTTCCTCAAGTTATGCCAACATTAGTAATCCTACAAGTGAGGAAATAAACAATACCAAAACCAATTGTCGAGAGCATAAGAAAATTACCTAGAATCTGAAGCTTTCATAGAGGATGGAAAGAAAAAACAGCAACAACTACAAAAGAGTTAGCGAGATTGGTGCATCTTCCCTAAACATGAATGTAATATCCACGAGATTACAAAAAAACCATACCCAAATTATTCCTTCCTCCACCTTTGTTACCCACATGTGACTCTGCAGGAAAATGCTTAGCCAGCCAAAAACATGAATTTTTTTTAGGGAGTGTGCCACGAAGGAGGTCATGATATGACCTTCCTCCACATGAGTAAGAGGCTTGGAAAATTCATGATGCAACAATTATATTTTCTCACCTATGACCAACACTTCCATGTTACAATCCATTTAATGTTTAATCCTTCAAGCCCTTCATGTGCATTAAGCATTTCATGATTGTACTTATGTGTCCCCTAATTCTTCAGCCAAGTAGGATGGTGGTATCCCCCACCTTTCCTCTCAAGAGTCAACCCATCTGGGGATTATATTGTTACATATTTTTAAAATCGTATTATCAAAATATTGTATTTTGGAAATTATTATTTTATTTATTATATTAATATACATTTTAAATTCATTTATCAAATATTATATTTTGAAAATTTAAAAGTAAATTATATTTTACATTAAGAAATTCAAAAAATAATGTATTAAACAATTAAAAAAATACTTACATTAAAAACTTTTTTATTATTATTATTTGTGAATTTAGATTGTATTGCCTTAGAATTTCTTCATACACCAGCAAAATTATCACTATTCATACAATATCCACTGTCAATATTCCTCTATATAAACCATATTTTGACCATTGACAAGAGTCCAAATAATTCAAAATAAAAGCAACCAACACTGAGAAACTACTAACATCTACCATAGATTGAACAAAATAAAGTAAAAGAATCTACGAAGTGGCAAAGCATAACATCAAGAGTCTCAAGATGTGACAAGGGTTGGGTCTTGAGCACATGTTCTAGCTAGAGTAGGGGGTTTTAGTTCACATTGAAGATGTTTTTCAAGGTGAGCAATCCGAGCATCCAAGCTAACAAGACATGAGCACTGATAATGTTGCACCCGCTTGATTTCATTTAGAGAAGAGATGATATCATTGTGGTCTTCATGTTTCTCCTTCGGGACCATGACAAAAAGTGTTTTCATCAACCAATGAAGGGTGATGTAGTTCAAGTATTGTTTCCATTTTCCCTTGGTGTATCCTGTGTTAGGAGCCTCATTAGCTAGCTTCATTTAGATTTTTGAATTAGAATAATTTTTTCAGCCACTGGTCATCAAAGCTTCATGTTGACGAATTTTAGGGCGGGTGACAAAGTGTAAGATATATGTGACATGCTGGGCTTGGGTTTGGTCTTACAACTTACCATGGGTACCCCTTCCCCCAAACCCAAGCCTAGGATGTCACATCTATCTTCCACTTTGTCAACCAACCCTTCCCCCAAACCCTCTGTGAGAATGCAATTTCTACCAGGGGAGACTACACCAAATAAGAAGTAAGTGGGCTAGATTTATTACTTACTACCCCCGACAACCCAAGGGATTGATATTGAGAAAAACATATATAGGAAAAATCGAGAGAGATATGAGTTTCCACAGTAATATGTGACAACTAACAAAAGAATACAAATTGAAAAGGAATTCCAAATGAAAGACTCATATCAAGGTCTAGTAACCACTAGAGACACTAGTATTCAGTCCAACACAAACCTTGGTTGAGCTCAAAACATTTCAAACTATCATCCACCAACTCAAAATGTAGCCGTAGAATGAAACGAATAAACTAGAGGAATTTTATATGAAAAAAATTAGCCAATGTTGACCCGTGCTCCAAACTTGAACTTGTGAGGATGTGTGAGCTGGATGAAGAATGAAGTTTCCCACTCTTGTTGTGTGTTAAGCGGATAAATCGTTCTTGCGGACAAGACCGATCTCCCTAGTATCAATTGATATCTAGCAACAAGCAGGACAAGAAAATCTACTTTTCTCTAAACATATTTCGATTCATTACTAAAAACTAAGAGGTGTTTTAGACCCTACCGTAAGTCCAACGCTAGTTTGTGGCAGCCTTGCTCCAACAGCTTCAAAGAGTATCCTTTTAATAACCTGCAAACACAAACAATCACACATCAAAGAATACCTGCATATCTAATATAATAAATCATGTTCATCATAGTGATTAAGGAGTCTATGAAATAAACCATTAAATACAACTTATTAAGAAAAATAAACTTGATTTTATTAACTTTGAGAAAGAAGAAATTTACAACCTTGGTGCCTTGATCCTATACAAGCTCTTCCCAGGGTCCAGGAAGGAATCTCCTCTACTTTGACAAGCCTCACTCTCCTCCCAATGAGATCAAAAGGTATGTAATCTCTCCTCTCAAAAGCTCAATTAGGAAGACTAAGTTCCAACAGCATTTACCCTAAAAAATATTCAGCTTTCAACCTTTCAAGTAACCATCCCAAAGCTTCATTTTATAGTGCAAAGGAAGGAGGTTACAGGTCCACCATTGAAGGGAAAGAGTCCTTCTTTAAAGGGATAAGCTCCTCACATCAAGGGGTTAGCTCCTTAAGGAATGGGATGCATGCACCCTCAAGGAGCGAATTTGCCAGCGCAAGATTCCCTCTAGAAGCTTCCAGAAATGACTCAAAGTGAGTTTTTTAAGAATAAACTTACGCCTTTTTAACTTTTATAGGGGTTCGCACCCATAAATGCAGATACAGAGCGGTCAAGTGCTTAGGGAACATGACCAATGGGTGCGATACCGCAGGTAACGCTAAGAGAAAGGGCGAAACCAGAGTTTTAGATATTTTTAAGGACTTTCTCTCATTTTCAAAGCTTGATATGTAGAGCTGAGGTTTAATACTTGCAAAGGAGGTATATATGAGTGGTGATAGACTCACATAGTTTATAGAAAGTCACGGTGACAATTTTTCGTGTAACAAATTGCCCCCTAAAGTGCGAAGTCTGTAATAGATGAGGATGGTTTTTTGTCATCTAAGAAGAGTGAAGTACTTTATCATTTCAAGGATCTTCCTGTGGATACCCCGGTCGTAACTTGTAAAAACATTCAATGCAAAATACATATATATGATTATATCATCACTGAGGTAGGCATTCCCATACTCAGATCAAAACTAACTAGAAACTATCTAAACTACTCTGATACAGGAATGATTTGTAATACATCACAAGTATAGACATATGTAGGCACAATATGGACGCAACCATCTGTTTATGAATAGTACACTGTATAATGAATAACAAAATTCCTCGCAGCTTGGATGGTGGAAAATAGATCCAGGGTCTTCATTCCTACTTCCCGAACTAGTACGATTCTATCCATGTGAATGAATGTGTCAAAGTCGAACATGGTAGAAACCACTTCATTATCGGTCGATGATGTAAACCGTTAACTAGTGTGAGAGGAACCACCAGTAATGTCAATGGCCCTCAAAGTACTCAGTACAATCCATGAAATGTGAATGAATGAGTCGATGTCGAACACGTCACAGAATCCTTTGATCGAAGGTCAATGATGCAACCTGTCGTCAAAGGCAAGAAACCTGCCATTAAGGCATGCAGATTCCAAGGTACTGACGATTTTCTAGATTCATGTTTCTAGATAATGGATGGAGTAGATAGAAAGCGATTCGGTCGTAGGTAAGCCCACAACACGAAATCATAGATCAAGTTTGAAGAAATATATTTGGCAAGGACTAACTCATGGATGGTCAAGATGGATGACAGATATTTTGCAAATGAATGGTTTGTTTGAACTGACCTCTTGAACACATAACGACACTACAGATGGTTTGGTTACAATTGACCCAAAGCTAATACTCGGAAACTGACTGAAGACTTTCAATATGGTTTGATTAATTGTTAGCCAAAGGATTTCCCAACCCAAGTGAACGAAAAGTGTCGTGTTCAAGAGTGGTTAACTGCTTTTCAAAAGACAAAGTATAACAATAAAGTTCATTTTCCTCTCTTTCCCCCACCATTTTTGGCAAGTACCTCTTTATTTTTGACAATCTTGAGGAGGATAACATTTGCTTGCTTATAAAACTCATCCTTCGGATGAGTCCAACTTAGTTTAAGATTCGAACCCTAAGAAGGAGTGGTCTGTTCCTGTTTGTAATTGAATAGGTCCTTTACTGTTAAATTTTAACGAGTCCAGTATAGGAGAAACTCGACGTTTTTCAGTTTTATGGAGTCAGAAGAAAAACTTACGAAAACTCCATGGTTGTCCTTTTTCGTAAATTTGTGTCTCCCAAGCCCGAAAAAGTATAAAATAATACTTGATAGAACCGCTTGACCATTACGATAAATGAGTACTTTTCATAATTAGTGCCTTCAATCTGAAAAAGTAAAAAGGTGATCGAAAACACGTCATTTTATTACCAATATCGAACTTGAAATGACAAAAGTCCGGTAATCTTTTCATGTTTATACGGTCAGAAAAGAGCTGTAAGTGGACCGTCTTTTTTAATTCTGTTTTAATGAGTCTAAAAAGAAAAACTCGGCAATCTTTCCATATTTTACGAGTCATAAAAGAGCTTAAAGAGGACTCCTATGTTTTTTGTTGAAAATGACCAATTCTCCTCAAACACTCAATATTCTGCACAAAAATTGCAAACATTACTCATATCTATTTAAAAATTAATAAAAATGTACCAAAAGTGACCTTTTTAAAGTGAAAAATAAATAAATTAAAATTTCATTTATTCAAAAAATCTTATAAAAAGGGCTTTTGCAAGTTCATTTTCACCGTTTGCCTTTGGAGTAAAAAGTAAGAGCTTTTGGTAAGAAAACTTCTTGTGAAGATTGCGGAAAATCCGACCGCTGGAATCGAGAACCGTCCTCTCCAGGTAATCCACATCGTCTGTGACTTGCATTTCTTCCATTTCATTTTCATTTTTAGGGCTTTAAAATTCATTTTTTGAGGAAAATTATGGTTAAAAGTCGCTCTCGGTGGTTGCGCAGGCGTACCATGTATACCCTGCGAACCCCGACCTTTTCTTACAAACGAAATAGTTGGGATCCCGCACCTGCCCTTAAGGACGAGTGCGAACCTACGCACTGTCCCTAACACGGTGGGTGCAGACCCCATGAAACACGTTTTGAAACCCTATATTTTCTCATTTCTTCCCAAATGTTTTGAAATCACAAAATTCTAAACCGCCTATTTTGCAATGCAAATAGACAAGATGCTTATTTGGCGGGAAAGAGAACATGAAGATGTGGATCAAGCCACGTTACTCCATCCACCTTCAATACAGGCTTTAAGAGCATGCAGACTACTGAAATTTTGGGCCATACCTGGCATGAGGGCACAGGTAGACTTTCTACAATGGCTGGTAGACAAGTGGAGCACGCAGGACTACTGTTTCATCATTGGAGGACACCAACTCGAAATCGAGCTAGAGGACATTTATTTTCTGACTAGTTTGCCGAAGGGAGGCGAAGGATTATCTCTATTCGGATCTAGGCCAGGTGGCCAGTCTGTCACTAGTCTCCGACTAGAGTTTTGCAATGTCTAAACTGCGGACAAACGGATAGATGTTAAGACCATCACCCGTCCTGAACTTAAAGTGATCGCATTTACTGTCACCAGACTATGCAGAAGCGCATCATTGCATTTAGCTACCAGTTCCCAAATGCGCATGGCAGTAGACTGGTTCCGAGGCACCATCTTCAACTAGTGCGATGTTGTGTTGGCCAATGTGAAAGGCCAACTAACTAGGGCAAAGAATGGACAACTAAAGAAATTTGGATATGGTTACTTAGTTGTGAGCTTTTCCCTAGAGAAGGTACCTATGATGGTTCCACAACAACTTACCGTTGAGGTTGGAATTCCCTGAGATCCCAGGATTATGCACTGGGTTGCAGTCATGGCCCGCCATCCTGAGGAGGGCACCGAGGTTGTTCGATTCTCACCTGAGTATTTTCGCTGGTTGAGAAACCAAATTTGCGTGATACAGGACTTTCCATATGCTGGGATGGATTATCGTGGTGATCCAAACATGGCTCTTCCACCAGGAGAGCAATGGGATGATACAGGTAAAATTGTTTTGAACATTTTCTAACTTATATAATTTTCTTGTTTTTAAATCGTCCAAAAACTGATAGTAAAAAGTTTTAAATGCATATGTGAGTCAACGGAGACCAATCGCTCTCCCGCCCTATGGGAGAAGACACCCAACTGCTGCGGCACTGGCCCCACATGACCAATTAGCAGAGACCTTGGCCGAATTGGAGAGTCATCTAGAGCGCTTAACAGTAGATATTCCAGAGACTAGCATAGATGAAATTCCTCTTAGGCTTCAGCACTATGTGATTGGGGTCCCAGGACCTTTTAGGAGGTTCCTTTGTGGGGTAGCCCGAGCAGTGGTTTCTTATCGTGATCATCATCAGTGATAGGATGATCTCCTTTGTAGACTTCATATGACATTTATATCTTTTTGTGCTATCATTTTTGCCGATCATAAGGTGTTTTTTGACCTGTGATCGAAGACAATGTATATTTTGACACACTTCTATGCTATTACTATTACTGGTTATCTTGTATAACATGTTTATGGAATGTTTTTAAATTTACTATATTGATTATTGCAAATGTCTATTTAACATTTGAGAAGCAACTGCATCTGCTAACGTGTTTAAATATCTTAGAATATGTTGATATTCAATGTAGTCAAATTCACATTCCAAGAGACGAACTCTCAAAAATAATCTTAATAAAATTGGATTTCTAATGGCATAAACCCTGTTAAGCTGTAATACAATGAGTTCAAAATCTAACCTTACAATCAAACTCTGAATCCCAAAAGAGATGGATTCAGATAATAACTCAATCACTGCTATATACTCTGCAATGTTATTCATTGTTTGACCAAGGCTTACCCCATGCATAGATACTAACTCGTCAGAGGGTGAATAGATAACCCAAGCTGCGGAAGAAATATTCCGTGTACTACGATAGGCACCATCAACAAAACCAATGTATGTTTGAGAAGACGCCGACATCTGCAATATCAAGAGTAAAACCAAGATAAGCAGGAATAACGACAAAACACTCTCTAAACTAGGCACACTTTCTAATCTAAAACACACCAACTCGAAAGAAATATATTCTAACCAGAATCTCCACACCAAACTTTTTAAGAATAATATCTTTTCAGGTAAAGCCCATTTCTGGGTTTACCTAAAGAGACACCGTCAAAATCTACTAATTCGTAGGCCCCTTTAGCCAGTTTTCACTTAAGAACAAAAGGACCATGCCACATGGGTACGAATTTTCCAGCCCTTATCTTATCATTAGCTTGATCGTATAATAAAACTAGGTCCCCTTCCGAAAAATTACGAGGTGTAACATTTCGATCATACTGAGCTTTTATCCTTTTTGCGTGAGTATCGATTGCTAAAGTAGCATCACATCGATTCTCAACTAATTGAGCTAAGTACAACAAACGTTTTTCCTCCTCGGAAGTGGATGGAAGTAATTCTATGGCTATTTGTAACGACGGAATTTCACATTCAATGGATAACACGGCTTCCAACTCGTAAACGAGTTGAAAAGGAGTGAACCCTGTTGATGTTTTGACTGAGGTTCGGTACGCCCAAAGCACTAAAAATAACATGTTATGCCCATTCGACCGATGAATACCAATGATTCGTCGGATCATGGTGACTAAAAATTTGTTGATTGCCTCAACCGGACCATTAGCCTATGGGTAATATGGAGTAGAGCTATCGTGACGCAGGCCAAGTTGATTTGCTAGCTCTGTCATTATGATGTTTCGGAAATGGCTCCCATGATCAGTGATAATCGCTTGAGGAACACCGAACCTAGCAATCATATGATTGAAAACGAAAATAGCAGCAGTTTTTCCATCTGCCGAAAATGTAGGCATCGCCTCGGCCCACTTGGTAAAATAATCTACCGCAAGGATAATATACGCATGCCCCCCGGCCGAGTTAGGGTTACATGTAATAAAATCAATACCCCATTTTGCGAAAGGACCAACGACAATTATAGGGTGGAGAGGAGCAGGTGGAGCACGCATCTTTCGATCAAAAATTTGGTAATTGTGGCATTTCTGGACTGCATTGATACAATATTTAAATAAGGATGGCCAGAAATAACCAGCGTGCAATATCTTTTGGGTTGTGGCATACCCAGACATATGACCGCCACACGCTCCAAAGTGACAGTGATTCAGAACCTTTTCAGCTTCCTCATGAGTTAAACAACGACGGAAAATAGAATCCACCCCACGATGATAGAGTGTATCTGCAATAATTTTGTATTGTTGGGATTGGAAACAGATTTTCTTTCACTGTGATTGTGAAATTTTAGGTTGAAAAGATTGGGTTTGGAGATAGACAATTATATCCCCATACCATGGATCAAGAGTACTAATAAGAAACAAATATTCATCCACAAGGGATTCTTCTACCACAGTTTCGGTATCAGTACGCGGGAAGTCACACATTAACTCCGCGAAAACCAAAGACTTCTTTGACTTGGACTTTTCAAATTCCAGGTCAAATTCCTGCAGGATAACAATCCATTTGGAATACTTGCCCCCTAGCAATTGTTTAGTCAAAATATACGTCATGGGGTTACAGTCAGAAAGTACTGTGGTTTTGCGTAGTAGATATAGTGACGAAATCGCTGGACAACTTGAACAGCTGCCAGAGCCAATTTCTCCACATGCGAAACTTAAGCTCAGTTGGATTCAAAGTTCGACTAAGATAGTAAATCACATGTTCAACATTGAATTCATCTTCCTGAACTAAAACCATTCCAATGGTGGAATGAGAAGTGGCGAGGTACAAAAAGTAATCCTGGTTGTAGTTGGGAGGATGCAATAACGGTGCATGGGTCAACGCGTGTTTAAGTGCATCAAAAGATTTCTGAGCTATCTCATCCCAAAAGAATAGAGTGTTCTGTTTCAAAAACCTAGTAAAACCTTTCGTTATCTTGGCGTAGTTAGGAATGAACCGACGTAAAATGTTTGCTTTCCCTTGCAAACTTTGGAGTTGGTGAAGAGTCAAAGGCGGAGGTAATTTAACAATGGCTTCAACCTTCGAGGGATCGACACAAATGCCGGCTTTTCAAACAACAAATCCCAGTAAGTGACCCGTTTCTATACAGAAAACACATTTGTGTGGATTCAAACTTATCCGATAATGCCTACATATCATAAAGATGGATGGCTTGTAAATGAGTGAGATGATCTGCTCTACGTAATGAATGAGCATGTAAATCATCGAGATAAGGCTGCACAATGTGCTTGATGTTGTGAAATGTGTAAGACATAGCCCTTTGAAAAGTTGCTTCGGCGTTCTTCAACCCAAAAGGTAATTTGCAATAAGCAAAGGTCCCCCATGGACAAATGAAAGCCGTTTTTGGTTGATCAGCAAGGAGTATGTTAATTTGATTGTAACAGGAAAATCCATCCATAAAGGAGAACATTTCACTGCCGGCACAATCATCAATTATTTGATCGATATAGGGAGTTGGATAATTGTCCTTTGGACATGCTTGATTAATATCCCTATAATCAATACATATTTGTATTGTTCCTTGATTTTTATTAACAGGAACAATATTCGACACCCAATCCATTAAAGGGATCAGATATATAAAACCTGCTTTAAGTAATTTCTCAACTTCAGCTTTAATAGCAGCAACTTTTCTTGGGTGGATCTGACACAAACGTTGCCGGACGGGTTTAGCATCCGGGTAAGTTTTGATTTCATGAACAACAATTGATGGATCGATTCCTAGCATTTCTGCGTATGACCAGGCAAACACATCGCGAAATTCTTGAAATAGGGCTTTATAAGTTTGGATTTCCTCGTCCGTACAAGAAGCACCTATATGAATGTTTTCAATAACTCTGGGTTTCACTGAAATGTCAATAGGAATAGTTCGAGAAATGTTTCCCAAATTCAACTCAGAATCAGGATGTTTCAGCGGATTCTGTGGTTCCTTGACATAATCAGTGGTAAAAATAGATGAGAAATCATCTTCAAAATGATCAAGCTTAGGTAAAAAGGAAGATCGATGATGAAGATCTTCCCATGGTAAATCATCAACAGATAAAATCTCACGAATCTGTTCATTAGTATGAACAGTTTCAGAAAAAATTGTTGAATCTGAGGTTGAGATTGATAGTGACTCCTCATGGACCACATTCATTGGATCAATTTCGGTTGAACTAGAGTCAGAAAACCATTGTACCGCCTGATATGCAACTTCAAATGGACTCAAGGGCATGGCATCACCAAATGAGTCCACCTCGGAATCGGAAGGAACGATCCAAGGATCATCAAGAACAAAAGTGTCCAATGAAATCATATAAATGGTTGCAAAAGGAGGCGATACGTTCAGAGGAGGAAAAGAAAAAGTTCCTAGTAAACTAGAATCTTTGACTAATCCCACTCCAACATCCTTGTAAGGGATAGCTGTTTTACCGACATGTTGAATACTCTCAGAAGAGGCTGGATCAAATGAAAAGTAAGTCAACTGATCTATTATAACGATCTTTCCATTATAAGGGAACTTTATGACCCGAAAGATCGATGAAACAACAACAGTCATCGCGTAAGACCAACTGCGACCCAAAAGAAGGTTGTAATCTAGAGGGGCATCAACCACCTCCACATCTAGATTAACAGTTTTGCCTTCTACCCCTATAGGTAAATCCTGCAGAATGCCATAAGGATGAAACCCTCTGCCATCAAAAGGCTTCAAAATCGTCAGGGATTGGTTAAGTGTCGGAGAACCAAGTGATTTCCAACACGAAATCGACATAATACATGTTGAAGCTCCCTCATCAATCACAGTCCGAAAACAAGGCCTTTTTTTGACTAACATTGGTATCTGGAAAGCCATTTGATGAGGTAAGTGAGGTGTACTATTTTCTAAATCGAAGATTAGAAGGTTGGAATCCTGAACATCAACGGCTCCTATAGCAGACAAAAGCAATTTACGTTGTGTTGGACATGATTGCAGCACTTCCAAAGCTGACATTGCTGAATGAGATACAGCTAAATCTTCAACAATGTTATAATTTTGAGCAGATCTCGCATGTGGATTGAAAGATGACTTCCGAAATATACCTTTAGCAGGCAGTTTGATTACTAAGTCTGGATTAGGTTTCTCAATTTGTAGCAGATCGAAACCAGGAGGAGTTGTAGTTGATGGGTTTGAACTAGAAGATTTTGGTTCCTTACCACCAATAAGATTCTTACTTCCATAATATTGTGATCGCGTCACAATCCTGACATGGGACATCATCATAATTGGTTCTTCTGAGGCATTTGAGGAAGAGCCTATCGTCTTACTATCTTGAGTGGGAAAAGGATCCTTCAAGACAGCAGGCGTTTGAGAAACTTTGACGATTTTTGAAACCTCAGCTTGATGTGGACAATCTCTTGTAAAGTGCTCCTCGTCACAGATGAGACAAGGATAGCGAGTTTTACGTTTCTCGTCAGTAGATTCAATTTTTTTTGGTTTCTCTTTTGCATTTTGTTTATTTTTCTTCTTCCCTTTCTTTTTACCTCCGGATTTGGATTTGGCCGTAGAAGATTCTACAACATGAATATCGGCAGGAACTTTAGCGGAAGCTTCTCCTGTTAGGGAATCTGGTAAAGTTATAATAGGAGAAGAATTATTTGCAGATTTCTTCTTACTTTTGGTATTAGCTGTACCAATCATACCATCAGTGGCATGAGACCCTGAAGGAGTTGCAGTTATTTGATTTTGCTTGGGAAGATTGGGGATTTTTTCGTGTAAAGTACCCGACTGCGTATAAACTAAGTTAAGGTACTGAGCTTGAGCAATTACTTTCTCCTCAGTAATGACTCCTGCCTTAGCTACATCCTCAGTGAATTTTGCTAATAAGGATTTAACAAACCATTCTGCCAAAATTTGATCTGGGATATAAAATTTCACTAAACGTCGTCGACATCGCCATTCATGAATATGGTCTAAAATATATGTAGACGTTGATTGTTTTAACGAAGTTAATAATTCCGTGCCATTGTCATATCTGACAGGAAACTGAAAATGCGTTAAGAACGAAGTAGCTAACTGACTAAAATTATAAAAAGAGCTTCGTGGCAACTCAATGTACCACTTAGCCGCGAGACCAATTAGAGTGCGTTGAAAAAGCCTTAAGCAAATTGAATCATCTATAATAGAATTTGATGCACACCAGTAGGTGATAGGTCATCACATGGTTCGACGGATCCTCTCCAGGTTTTCCCTCAAAGTTGGGAATATCACTGGGCAACTTATTAGGCATTGGTAGCCAATACGGAAGATAATAAATTGGATTGTTCATAAGGCGTGATAAGTCAGGTAAATCCAAAGTTGCGATGAATGGTAACTAACGGTTAGGGTCTCGAAAACCTTGGGACACAAGACCAGCTCCAGGAGGAGGATACCTAGGATAACCTGGAATTGGATTTGCATTTGGAATATTATATCCTCCCGGAAAACCAGGATTAACTGGACCAAACTGGGGTTGTTGAGATCGAGGTTGTTGATATGTATACCCAGCGTACGGTTGATACTGATAAACTAGAGTTTGCATAGCAGGACCGTATTGATACTGTCCCTGGTATGGTTGATAAGTAAATTGAGGTTGACTTGTGACAACTATACTTGGACTAGGTTGTCCTACAGGCATCTGAACCGAAGTCTGGATTGTAGGTCCAGACTGAGGTACAGAGGTCTGAGGAGTTGATACAGGAACAGTAGAAACCGGAGCTTTCGATACTCCAGAAGTAGGTGGCGTAGATTGAACAGAAGTTGCAGTAGTTGCAGCAATCGATTGAGGCGGAGTTTGAGGTGAACTAGTCCCAGGCTGATGAACTACACCAGGTGCAGAAGTTTGGATAGTAGACTGGATGGGTTACTAGGTTGAAACAGAAACCATGGGTTGTCCAGGTTGAGATGACAACTGCACATTGAGTTGCAGAATTTTTTGAGTCTGAGATGGATCCCACACCATATTCATTCCGGGGTAAGGGCCCATAACAGGTTGAGCATATTGACGACCATAACCAGGTTGAGTGTAGGACTGATAATTTCCAGTTCCTTGAACAAAAGATTGACCAGAAGGTGGTTGGAAACCTTGAGATTGGTACTGACCTTGAGGTTGATAACCTTGAGGCGGGTACTGATACTGGGGTTGACCTTGAGGTATATATTGATATTGGGGTTGACCTTGAGGCACATACTAAGTCTGAGGTTGACCTTGAGGCATATATTGAGTCTAGGGTTGACCTTGAGGTTGCCCCTAGGCGGAATTTGACTGCCTTGAGGGTGCCCCCCAGGTGGTATTTGGCTGCCTTGAGGTTGCCCCCTAGGTGAGAACGGATTACCTTGAGGTTGCCCCACAGGCAGATTCTGACTACCTTGAGGTTGCGGATTTGGAATAGCACCAGACATCATAAGAATTTCTTCTACACTCAACGGTGGAGTTCTATTATGACCGGTTGATACCCCGTGTTCGATGGGTTGAGGAGACGCTCCTAAAAAAGTACCAGAAACTGACTGATACCCAGACAGAACAGAAGGACCTCCATACAAAAATGTTTCCATATTTTGAGAAAGCATGGATGACCAGTTTGACATATTTGAAGGAGGATAATAACCTCTGGGCATTGGATGAAAAGGAATATGAGGTGGTGAAGCAGCGAGACCCGGATTTTCTAAAAAGTTCATCAAAGATACGTACCTAGCGTCACTTCGAAAAGGACTGTAAAAAATAGATTCACGCTCCCTAAGTTATATAGTCGGGGTATTTTCAAGGGGAGTTATATCCTCGTCCGGAATAACAAGTTCTTCAATAGAAATAAGTCCCGTCAGAAGATTCTGGGTAATGACACTTCCTACCCTGGGTGAACCAAGAGCACTAGAAACTAGAGAGGTAAATCCTGAGGATGGAGTAGCAACAGGTTCAATTTCAGGTTCAGAAATCTCAGGTTCCTCAACGAGTTCACCAGTAGAAGAAAAACTACCAGTAAGCTCGAAAACTGAAAGCGGTTCAGAAATATACTCTGTTGCTGGAACGTGATAATCAGGATGAATAACCAAGCATGATTCTTCGGCCTCTGGTGACCCAACTCTACTTTCACTAGGTGTGACAAGATCTTTTAGCCCTTCAAGCTGACTTGGTGTATATTCAGGAGGCTATCCCCGAAGTCTACGGGATTGTCTCAGTAATTCAACCACGATTAATTAATTAATTACTTCACACGAAAACAAAGAAAATCTCAAGAAAACCACCTAAAGTCTCTAAAGAACCAAAAAATTTAATCACACACCTAACAATCTAAGAGTTCAAACCACACACAAACAATATTTTTCCATACTGAAAACACTAGTTGGTGATGAAATCCAACCTCGCAGAATTCAATACAGAATGGCGGTTGGAACAGTTACCCCGACAACCTGCTTGATGAAACAGACTGGCACAAGTTTCTCCAAAAAAATTTCTCGAGTGAAAATAACCCCCCAGAGAGTTCAAGTGAGTCTAGTCGACGTCTGCTCCAGGTACAGTGGGATCTTCCCTCCACCTTCACCTTAGGAAAGAATCCTATAGATTATGGCCACTAAGGTTACCAATGGAAACAAATATACCTGGGGGGACAGTATACGATCCGATACACATGCAAGGGCAGAGTAACAAAGCTCAATCCCCTTGAAGGCTCCTTGACATAATCCAAGGTTTACCAACAAGTGACCTTGGCTCCTCGACAATGGTCAATTTGAGGTTTACCGTTTTTAATACGTGTATATCTGCTATCGTTCCCAATGAGGAAGGATTGATTACCTCACTGGTTAAAATATGATCTCATGCTTGACTCCTTTAAGAGGAGCTTCCCAGAGAATACATGCCACAATTGGAATTTTTTCCTACTGCAAGATCGAATACTTGTTTGTTTTAACTATCTTGGAGAGTTAATTACTCCCTACTCTAAGATACTAGCCTAAGCTATGTTGGTGATAAGAGCCCTAGAAATAAAAAGATTGCTAGATGAATTTTAATTAAGCGTTAATTTTATTGGTTGTTTCTTAAGTCAAAATGTATGGAGTTGAAACTTTGTGGTGTGAAGACTTGACTCTAAAATGCTAAAAAATGCACCTAAGATGATAAACAATTATTTTCCTTTTCAATGAATCTCTAGCTAAAGGAAGAGTTGAGAATGCAATTTCTTGAAAACAAAACTTTCCTTCAATGTATAAACGAAAAGAAAAACTTTTTTTTCTTTTTCAATACACTCAAATGAAGCTACTAATTATGCTCATGAAATAAATCCCTTTTTGTTTCAATACTCAAAACTAGAGAAAACAATTTTTTCAAAAAAGTAACTAGAATTTCTAGAAAACACACTCAAAACTATGAAAAATATAATCTTGAGATCTAACTTCTTAAAACTAATTGAAATAAAAGCTTCAAATATTTTTGAGGATGTTTTTACTTAGTTATTCATCAAACTAAGGATTAATTCATTCAGAAAAAACAAATCAATCAAAAACACCTAGCTATGTTTTTTAATAGAAATTGAAATTCACAACTTATGACCAAGTTCGTTCAAAGTTTTCCAAAGAGAAACAAAATCAATTTCTCACCAAAGGAAGATCTCACAAACCAGTCAGACTTATCAAGAAGACAAAAGATTCCAGGGTGATCTAAGGTCTCTTAGGCTTCTAAGCTTCAAGTCGCTACAAAGACTGAGTGAAGACCAAACCAAGCATGCAAAAACTTCTAGAAATTCATCCAAAACACAACACCAATGGAACTTACTTATGAGAGACTTTTGGGAGGATATATGTAGATCTGGGCAGAAGATAAAAGTAAC
>APFE031490360.1:0-65490 GCA_000404065.3 Pinus taeda
ACTTCTACATCGTGGGAGCAGGCTTTGGCAATTATAACGCACAAACCGATCCTCACAAGTTCAACCTGGTGGATCCTCCTATGCGCAACACTGTGAACGTTCCAGTCAATGGCTGGGCTGCAATAAGATTCGTGGCTGACAATCCTGGTGAGCATTATTTAATTTGTTTCACAGCATTCCACTTTCCTTCTGTACTGGTGTCCTGAATATTGGATCCTACTTTGCGCATAGTGGTAATTATGGTGATCATTATTTATTGCAGGAGCTTGGGTGATGCACTGCCACTTGGACGTGCACATAACATGGGGATTGGCCATGGTGTTTGTGGTTAACAATGGACCTGACGCTCTTTTGAGTCTCCAGTCACCTCCCAGAGATCTTCCGCTATGCTGAGGAAAACTGTGATGCATAGCGATCCTCTATTGGTCCCACTTCATTCTTTTTCCTTCTCGTCACTTTGCTCCTTCCATCGTTTATGTCTATCTTGGGATCCCCACTTGTTATGACGTTCCGCGCCATTATTTGTATTCACATTCAGTGGCAATTCGTGGAAATTTTTATATCTAATGCAGTCACACGAGCATAATGTCGGGAAATGCTCCTTTCTTGTCACCAGTAAGTAAATGAGAATATTCTAATGTAGAAAAATAAATAAACATAATAAACAAAGCACAAAATCATGAGTTGAACGAGTTTCAGTGCAAGTAAATCATTCATTTTTATACAGTGGCCTTGGTATAAAAACGTCAATATTACTCATAACTAAATATTTATATGGAAAATTGTATGGACTCCATGGAGTTACCTCTGTTCATTGATGATTGATTTGAAAGCTGAATTAACAATTGTTCACACACTCAGCCTAATGAGCCAACTTACACTCATATGAATATCAATTATTATTACCTATGAGCTTATTAAATTATTCTATCATACATTCGTGTTATTAACCTATGAGTAACACTGCCAGTTAAACTATAGTTGAAGCTTGTGCAAAGAGTTTTGTGTGGAGAGATTTTTGCTTTCATAGTGTGGAGCATTCCGCACAACTTTTAATCAATTAATTAGCATACAAATAGAGGAAGAGACTATGCTACATTACAACTATAACTCTTGTTTAATATATTATATGGAAAGAACATATGTTGCATTTTTATAACAGGTAAATAATTCATTAAAAAATTAAAATATTTTAATAAAAGAAACTTATTATATGTTAGTAGTGTTTTTATATATATATTTTTGAATTAGAGCAAATTTTTTTTTGTATTAATGTGAAAAATATGTGTTTGGAGACACTCCCATATAACAGAGTTTAGAAAAACAAAATCTTTCTCCCATTAAACTACAAGAAGATATGAGAAAGGGAAGGGATAGCAATAATGGCCTATTCAGATTCTTCAGAAGGAAGAACATTTAAATCTATGACACACCCCATAGCTAGAGAAGAGGAGTATGCCGAGGAAGAATCTTTGTGATGGAACTAACCTGAAAAATATTGGAGATCCATTAATTATTGTTGAAGCGTTGTCGGCTTCTCTGCAATGGTCTACATTTTATCCTCTGTTGAGTTGCCAATGCATCCATTATGGCCTGCATTTTTACTCTCTCTTTGATAAATAATTACATAGCCACAATTAACGAAGATGTAGTTTGATTATATTGGAGTTGAAGATGTAGAATGTCTTGTAGTTGAGAAAGGGCCTTTTCCCAATCTAATTTCTACATATTAAAGAAGGCAAAAAGTAACTCTAAAACCAATTGCACTATAAGCCACTGATGTAAGTTTTAGACTTTAATGAGTCTTCATCCCAAGGGCACATATTTCTGAGAATGATAGTCTAAATGAAGGGACTTCGGATTTTCCAAACTCAAGCCCACTATTACAGAGTATGTCCAAGCTTCTAGAGTCAATGTCACTAGTAGCTGAAAATGGAAATTTAGTTACTTTTCAATCTCATCAAAAGGGGAGCCATGCAGAAAATCCTAAGGAGAGTGCTAAAGGATTTAAAATACTTCTGAAATTTGCTAGCAAAATTCATGGTACTTCGGCAACAACTGATAATTATGAAGATGTAGATCATTTAAGCGAAGGAGAGGGCAGGATTCCTGAAGATCAAGGTGGTAATAGTGATGTAACTACAGATGTTGGTGTTACAAATACTCATCTATCAAGGATAACAAGTGGTGCAACACTTTATAGTGGAGCTAATCAAGGTAGATTTTTGCTTAGATTTCTTTTAAGCTCTTCGTATGCTTCATGATTTCTCCATATTTCTTGTGCGAATAACATGTTTAAGAAACTTGGTGAATTTTTGGCACTTGAATGTTGCAGTAACTTCTCTTAGAAGCTTTCTTTCTCATAATGATTCTAATTCTATGATAAACACCCATAAAGGTAAAACGGGCCCTCAATCATATTAAAATAATTGCCTAAATTTGAATGTATCATAGCTGCAGTTTCTTTTGGCACATATTTGGTATGTTTTAGAAAATTCATTAATTTGTTGATCTTGTGTTAACCTCATAGCATCATGCTCTTTCTTTTCACTTTCTAAATTCTGGAGAAATGGCAGTGAAACAAAGTCAAGATGAGGTTTGTATATGCATTTGAAATTCATATAATGATGATAGTGGATTCAACTGGATATATTATATCTGCCATCTCCTGGCGGTTGAACCACTCAAAGAAAGCATCAGAGAAAGAAACCTGTGGCTGTCCAGCATGTCAGGCCATAAGGTCAACCCATCTCTGCATCCGTGGTTCAGTCGGTGGCGGCAAACCAAGTGAGATGTACTGCGGCTACATCAGTGGGATCTTCTCCAAGGCAAAAGCGGTCAAAATGGAACCATAGCCAAAGTTCTTAGATCGTCCGTTTTTCTCCTTGGTAAGTTGTTATTTTATTATTGGAAGTACTGCATCACACCAGTTGAACACCTTCGGTTCAAGGCATTTTAAGGCATACTGCATATAGGACCCGTTGGCCAAGTGAAGAGCCGCACTACCAGCCAGTCTAGCAAAGGTGAACAAGATGGTCCTCAAGGACCGGTCAGTGACATCTCAGATTTTGATCTTGCCATCCCTGCTCGGCTGAGATCCTTCTCTACAGTATCAACGAATATAATCCCTCACGGATTCGCCCCCACGGGCAGAACCTGATAGTGAGAGAGGGGCACCACGCCTCGATAAGCCGGTCAAAAAGTAGATGTCCACGATAGTCAAGGGGATGGATTTGCCTCTAATTTGGAACACCTGGTTGGTAGGATCCCATGCATTGATGAAATATTGCAACAAGTTGATTTGTTGCCTCATACTAGAGACGCGGAAGAAATTGAGCAAACCACAGTTCCACAATGCAGTTACCGTACTTGGATCATGTAAAGCAACCATGTCCTCTTCTTCATGCTCGCGTTCTCGCCATGTAACCACAATTTTTCTCTGATGAATCTCTGAAAGCAAACAAGAGAAGAGTCAGGATCCTGATTTGGCAAAAAACAGGCAAAATTTCCATGAAAAAACAGTGCACAAGTTTCTCTCCTTGCGACCATCGCACCCCATCTGTGTATTGGGAGCTATGCATATTGACTAGCCAGAGGCCAACCTAGTATGCATTGCACCTTTCGATGTACACAGGGTGCGATGGGGGAAGAACGAATTGTTCAAACCCCAGAGGCTCAGAAAAGCATGGAAACACGCTCAGAATTCAAAAAGGAAAGAATGAAACTAAAGAGCACAGGTTTAGCTCCTACCTGGTCCAGACGGCACCAAGAATCATCCACAGAATCTCCCAGAATCAGCTAGTGAAAATGAGGGGTAAAAACTACTTTTAAATTACTTTTCACGTAATTCAAGTAGGGTATTAGTGTTTTAACTCATTTTTCAAGCATGTATTTTCATTTCTAATCTGTTGGATGGAGTAATTGAACAGGTAGTACGATCGTCAAAAGAACATAGTGTTAACGGTGGGTCGAATATCAATGACCATTATTACGAGCAGTCTTTTATGCGAAGTTCAAGCTCCTTAAAAATTAAACCTAAGCAATGAGCAAATGCTCCCCCAGAGTTTAAGCTCATTAAAAAATGAACCAACCTCCAGTAAATAACCATTGCGAATGCATTATCATCAGCTTGTGAGCCCTGGTCGTGTTCTTACCATCACCTCCACTCTGTTTAACCGATCATACGCCTCCATTTGATTGTTTACCCTTTTGAGGAACAATTGCGAAGGGTGATTCTATGAGCCATCCTTGTGACACTACCGTGATTGGAAAATTCCAAACCCTACCTGGAATCAGCAGCTACCCTAAAATATCACTCGTAATGAGTCTCCTTTAAGCTCTTTTCAATTGACTCGTAAAATATGAAAAGATTGCCAAACAATTGGCCTCTCCAGCTCCTTAAAGCTATCGAGAGTGCTATCCCTCCTCTAGATTTTAATCTTTTTGGACCTGAGGGATTATTACACAAAAAGATCGAGCGCTTGTCTTGTTCGGCTTGTTAAAACTATCGAAAATTCATCCCTTTTGTATTATTTTATACTTTTTCGGACTTAAGGGATCATATGATGAAAAAGGAGTACTGGAGTTTCCTTTCTATCCCTTTTCAGACTCTCTAAAATTGAAAAAGGACCGAGTTGTCTTTGTCATTAAACTCATTAAAACCATTAGCAACAAACTTGTCCATAGAGACAAGAACGAGTTTCACTGTCACTAGCCTTGTTAAAACATAGCGACGAGTTTGCCCAAAGGGAAAATTATAGAACAAGCATATGTTATCCTCCTCAAGCTTGAAAAAAATAAATAGGTATTGGTCAACAATGACTTGGGAAAATTGGGAAGAAAACTTGAAGAAACTTTATTGGTAGCGAGTCGCTCTTGAACATGACACTTTCACTCCATCACCATGATTGAGTCGGGTTGGGTTATTCCGTTCACTGGTCATACTACCATTGGTCCATCGTACTATCCATATTTGGGGTTAACGCTACTAATCCATTTCAGTGTCACCGAAATGTTCAAGAGAAGTCGATCAGAGAATTCACTAACCCAGCCTGTGTCTCACCCGCTGCAATACCTTCACGCTTCATTCTTTCATGACCGCCACCCTGAACCCTGTATCACCAAATCGTTTTCACCTCCACAAAATCATTTTCTCCGTTCCGTGTCGTAGATGTGGGATTCATTTAGGCCCTCCTACGACGGGTTAGTTCTTGTCGATGACAGCTCATTATCCAAGAAGTAAACCTAGGAACAACCCTTTCAGTACTTTGAAGCTTGCATGCCTCAATGGCAAGTTTCTCACTTCCGGCGACAGGTTTACATCAGTGGCCTTCGACCAAAAGATTTTGCGTGGCGTTCGATGCCAAGTCCCATTTTTAGAACTCGCGAATTGTATTGTAGTACCTTGAGGGTCATCATCATTATCGGTGATTCCTCTCACGCCTGTTAACAACTTACATCATTGGCTGGTAATTAGGCGATGTCTTTCCATGTTCGACTCTAGAACATTTTTCACATGGATCGACTTGTACTTTGGGCGAAGATTGGACGAGTTTGAAGACCTCGGATCTAGTTTCATCCATCAAGGCTGCGATATATTCAGCAAAATAAAGACATAAAATGTACATCGTTGCTGCACAGATGATCACCCGAATCAAAGGATGATGGCTCTATCAGAATCATCAGTTTGCCATATAGACGGTTGTTTGTCTTACGTACATGAAAATGAGTTTATAAAGCTGAGCATGGGAATGCCCGCCTCGGCTAGATCATGAAAATGTTATGAAGATAATGTATTGTATTGTATCTTATTACAGGTTGCCTTCTAGTTCGAAAAACCTCGGATCCTCATGATAAAGCATTTCACCCGACATCAAAAGATTTTCGACTTCATGTTTTAGGGGGAAACTGTTATAGAAATATTTGAGCACTGCAACCCCAATCACATATGTCCATAAACCAAGGGCTTCTAAGTCCCTAAAAGTGTTGTTTCATGCCCTAAAGGAACAAGGTCAGCTGATTACATCATCTCCCATAAGTTCTCCATAGAAAACTACTCAAAACTGGTCAAAACTGGACCATACAGATTGCCCAGTGCTAAGGGTGCGATGCATCTCACCTGCTCAATACAAAAAGTGCGATGCATACTAGAAACCCCTTCTGTAGGGTGTGATGGGCGAGAGTAGACAAATGGCAGAGACAATTTGCAAGGTGGATAATCATGGAATCTTCCATAAACTTCTCCTGTGACACTTGCCTCTCTGAATTCGCCCAGGGATGAGTAAGAGATCATCAATATCCAAGTGGAATCAATGACTATCATAGAGAAGACACTAATCAAAAGCCTAGAAGCTGACTCACCCCCTGCAATCATCTATATATGGATCCCTCATCCCAGAGATCCAGGGGCTGGAATCTTGTATCTTGTAAGGAAGTGCTGTTAGTTTCCTGGTGGAACATCATAGTGTTGGGTGATCTAAACCTTTCATGAGGTGAAAAAGGGCTTTCACGCTGGGAGGATGATGCTGGGTCAGATCTATTGGTTGTAATCCTCTCTTCTAATCTTTACATCAATAAATCTATTCAAGTTTTCCTCCACATTCTTGTATGTTTGATGATATATGCATTTTTGTGGTCAATATATATCTGGTCCTATATTGTTTATGATTGTAGATATCTGCACTTTGAAGTTGTTATGCTGCTTTGACTTTACAGGTACTCTTTGAAGCGGAGTGGTCAAGGAAAGAGCGACAAAGATTTGTCAGAGAGGGGAAGGAACAAGCAAGGAACCAAGCGAAAGATTGAGGTTGGTATTCTTTGTTTCCTCTGCTATCTACTTCTCGTAAAGGAAAAAAAAAGTAACTTTAATTTGTTTGTTTCTAAGATAGCTACCCGTCTTAGTGGGACTAGCAGATCTGCATAGACACTAGATTTCCCGATAACACTTAAGTGACATTACACATGTAGTGGGAGTACTCAATAGGTATATGTCAAAACCATGGAAGGAGCAATGGACAATAGTAAATAAGGTTTTCATGTATCTATGTGGCACTATTGATTAAGGATTTTTCTACTAAGGAAGACTAGGACTAGACAGAGTGTTGGGCATGCATGGCTTTGTTGATGCAGACCAGGTTAGAGATCTAGATCGTAGAAGATCTACAAGTGGATATTTCAACCATAAAAGATAAATACATGGCAACCACTCATGCAAGTGAGGAAGTAGTTTGGTTATAGATATTGTGTTAAGGTATAGGGTTAGTACAACAAGCAATAAGGATAGATTGTGATCGCAAAAGTGTAGTTTCCGAAGTGAAGAATGCTACTTATCATTGAAAGAAAAATCATATTGATGTTCATTATCACTTTGTGAGGGATACGATTGAAGAGAAGAAAGTGTTGTTGGTAATGGTGGAAATTTTAAAGAATGTTGTAGATGGATTAACAAAATTCGTGAGTGCTAAAAATTCTTTGCTATAGACAAACAATAGGTGTCGCTGCTCTGAATTTTTCACTATGTAGTCCTATGCCCCCATGTATGCAAATGAAGCAACATATGTGAGAATGTTGTGTATGTGTTACATTGTTTGCATGAATTATTTGCACAAGGAACATAAGGGGGTCTGAGGGGGTTAGGAAGCCCCTACATAGGATTTAGGGCAGCACCCTAAGAAATTTTTTGGGTCATTTTTTGCATCCATTTTGGCAATGTTTTGGACAAAGATTTTGCTAAAAGTGGTTATGTGGCGCATGATGGTTTCTCCCATGGTTTTTTTAGTTTTGGTTATGGATTTGTGGTTCAATTTGTGGTTCATATGCCGCAATATGTATATTATATTGTAATACTCTACAAAACTTATATAATGAAAAAATATTAATAGTTTTCCCAGGTTTTGATTTTCAATATAAAATCTTTGTGTAAATTTGTGTGTTTTCCATTGTATATTTTCTTGTTTAATGAAGAATCTATTTGCAAAAATTAATTGTATAGGGTTAAAACCTACACTCCTATGGGCGACTTTCCTAGGAGGTATAAGGTTAACTGAAAAGACTACGTTCAAAGAAATTTATTTCTCCCTGATCTCATCTAGACAACATATAATGTATTGAAAAACTTGGAGTGAAGAAGAATTACATGGGGGGTGAGGGGAAAACATGGTTGTGTTTTCTTTTCCTTCATATCCCACCCAAAAGAGGATCTTGAGTATTAAGAGACCTAATTTACAAACTAGATGGAATGTGAGAGAGGAATGCGTGTTATCCATTGCAATAATGTAAATAAGAATTGTTGAACTGAGAGAGCTAAAAGATCCCCATCCACCTATTAATGCATTGTGACCCATCCCTGATCAGTAAGAAATGATGAAAATGATGTAAAATTATTCCACATATCGAAGTCTTGGAACTGATACTCGCCACTTGATGTCTATAGAATGAAAAATTGATTAGCTAAGGTTGTATGACATGATCGATCAGTGACTTGATATCCACATCAGAGTCATTTCCAAATCATTTTATACGATTTTTGATCATTCTCATGTTGCAAAGGAATAAAATATTTTTTGTTCAGTTGACCTAGTGGTGGCTCAGGAGACTATCCTTTGCACTTTGCATGTAAATGCTTAGATTGTTAAGGGGGCATACTGTCACGTCCCACTGACATGTAGCTTGGTGGAATGGTAGAAGCTTGCCCACCACCACCTCGCTTCTCGATCACCCCATCTAGAAAACATTTAAACAAAGTATTAAAAAAAAAAGTAATATATTATTTTAAATTGATATATTATCTTTACAAAGATTATGTCTCTCTCTCTCTCTCTATATATATAAAGAGTTTATAACATCTATCTCACCATTTAGAAAATATTATGATGTACATTTTATTATGTCATTTCTTGTTATTATTTATTAATACAAAAATGTCAATGATGAATAACATGATTCCCCATAAATATATATGGAGATAACTTTATCAAAATTTTGAATTATCTAAAGGTTTTATCTTAATACTTTTTTGGTTTCCCAATATCTCATAAATTTAGATTAAAAATAAATTTATATAATTTTTTAAATCAATTTTACAAAATTTGCAACTATTGATTATTAGATTGGCATTTTCATCTTGTTTATTAGATTGGAAAATATGAAAGAAATTTGAATAGGAAAAATATAAATGCAAACTTGTAATTCTCTTGATCACATGACGTAGTTTATTGTCTCGGGGAAGATAATTAGCAACAATATATTGAATGATCAACTCACAGTCTCCCAACACCAATAAGGGCATGATATGATTGGTCTTTCTAAGGAAAGTCCTTATAAGAGAGCATATGGTTATGCTAGATTATTAGACAGTGAGCCCATACCAAAAGTATATTCAAATTCTTTATTTCCTCTATGGAAAAGGATCACCCCTCGTCTCCTACCACCATTGGATTACTTTTAGAAGCTCCATCAAAGCAAAGGATATGTGAAGATTGTGAATTAATCTAGTTTGATAATTCATCTTTTGATAGGTGCAGTTTCTATGATTTATAAGAGGGAACATGAAAGGAAGATGGAGGAAGGGAAAGATCAAGAAAATTTTCTTCGCACCATCCAAATTAATGCTTATCTAATGAATTGGATTAAGGTCATGGTTGATATTTCTGAGACCAAAATTACTTGAAAAGAGATAGGGAATTGATGGCTAGACTATGTGGAGAGAATTTATAATCTTGAAAGATACTTTTATCTCTAGCTGTCTATACTTTCCACCAAATATATTTAGGGAAAGAAACCCAAATATGCTTGAAGACATTTTTAACTTTCATTGATCCTAAATAATGATGATCCCAAGAGGTGAATTAACCACTTATTTTGGATATCCAATTTAGTCTATCCTCCATAGGATGCAAATTATGTTTCCATACCAAATAAATGAAAACAAATTCCAAGACCAATGAGAGATAAACTCTTCTTGAGAAGAAAAAAGAGGGCACCCGAGAAGGACCAATTATTCCCCTATTTTCCAGATTTCCAACATTGATATCCTAATGAAATAAATTCCATAAAACATATTAATTTTAGGGTGACTATTTTGAGTCAAAATATTTTCCCACATGAGATTTTGGAGGGATTCATTTTGGGAAAAATAGTTGCAGATATCTTTCTTTGGTAGAAATTTCAAAGGCTTGCAAATATATTAATTTTAGGGTGACTATTTTGAGTCCAAATATTTTCCCACGCGAGATTTAGGAGGGATTCATTTTGGGAATATTAGTTGGAGACGTCCTAATTTGGGGGAAATTTCAGAGGCTTGCCATCCTCTTGTGCCTTCATCCACATTTTGCCCAAGAGAAAAATGAGAAACCCTGTTTTCTAGCAAGCAAGCTAATTTTTTCAAGGGAAATGGTACAATTAGAGTACCCCATCCTTTCCACCTACCTTTGGGTGTCCAACAAGAGATGTTTGGAAGTGAATCTTTATCTTGGGAGGACAACCAATCTTGAAGAGAGCTAGATTCTAGATTTTATTCTAGTGGAGGGCTATTGAGGATCCCATTGCTCTAGATACTTATCTTCATCCCATTACTTGGAATCCAAGTTAGATGCTCCTTAATGATTAATATGGTTGAAGACAAAATATTATAAATGGGGGAACCTCCCTAATCCCAAATGGGATAACCCAATCCCCATAAAAGTATTTAAATTTAAGAAACTTCTTCCACTAATCATCAGAATGAGATATTAACCTAAAAACCAAATTTTCCCCAATCACTCTGTTCACTAGTGATGGATATGTAATACCTAATCCACCACGCAATTTGGGAGTGTTAATAATGAGCCATTTGACTAGATGAAATTTTTTGATGTTAGATTTTCCTCCTTGCCATAGAAATTTGCGGATATTTTCGAACATTAGATTTTGAATTCCAAATGGAGCTCAAAAGGATGAGAATTGAAACATGGGAAGTGCTAACAAAACAACCTAAATAAGAACCACACATTTAGCTGGATTAAGCCAATGAGCTCTCCATTGGTCAAAATTATACTTGAATTTGAAATAATTGGAGCCCAAGTTTTAGAAGTGGGAATTTAGGCCTATAATAATACTTAAATACTTCAACTCCTACCAAGTGTTTTCTATTGAAAATCCCAACATAGTTTTTATTTGGGTGAAGAGGGATTTGTTGGAATTCCATGACTATATTTGAATTTTACCTTTATTAATATGTGCTCTATATACTTTAATAACTTTATTCAGAACTAGAAGAAACCTAGAAGCTAAAACAACTAAGTCACCCCCAAATAGTAACGTGTCATCAACAAATTGAGCATTATTTAGACTTTTAATACTTGGACCAAGGCAGATACCTATAATATTTTCTCTTCACAATTCAAGGCCTAACCTTCTACTCAAGGAATTTTCCATTATGATAAATAAAAATGGGAAAGAGGATAGCCTTGTCTCAGATCCCTTGAAGCTCTAAAAATTTACGGGTCTCCCACTGACCAAAGAAGAGATCCAATGGTTTGAAATGAAATTTTTTAACTACTGTAACACCTATTCCTCAAACCCAAATTTTCTCATAAATTCAAAGAGAAGCTTATATCAAACTCAATCAAAAGAATTAGCCGTGTCTAATTTAATAATCATCCCATTTTCACGTCAAGCTTTACTTGAATGGATCACTTCTTGGACAAGGACTATGTTCTCCACAATTTGTCTGTTGCCTACAAATCCTCCCTAGTTTTCTAATATCAAATTTGATAAGAGAGGCTTGATTCACAATGTTAGAATTTTAGAAATTAACCTGTAGGTAAAAATTTCAAAGGGAGATAGGTATAAAACAAGAGGAGGAGGAAGGGTTGACTTGTTTTGGGACAAAAGTGGGAAAGGATGAGTTGACACCCTCTTCAATACACTTATCCTTGCTTGATGGAATAATAAATCATTATGCAAAGATCAGATTTAATGATATCTCAACGTTGTTGATAAATATGTGTTGAGAATCCATCGATACCTAGAGGTTTATCTGGGTTGAAATAAAGAAAGACATTCCATACCTCCTCTTATGTAATAGAGAGTAGTAAAGCCTCATTATCCTCTTTGAAAACTAGATGAGGAATATTCTCCAACATATCTCACATAACACTATCCTCCTAGCTACCTAGTTATTCATAGAGAGAATGAAAGGGATGAATGATCTCCTCTTTGATTTGTGAGAAATATCCCATCCACAAATATTGAATTTATATTATTTTTCAAGGTTCTTGTTGTGGGATGATAATGATATTTTTTTTTTCTTTTAATTTTTATCTCCTACTTGAAGCCACAAGATATGGGATTTGAGTCACCATTCTTCCTCTTCTTCTCTAATAGCCTTGTGATATTTATCAAAGTTGGTTTTTCCTCCACCAGGAGCTCCTTGTAAATGGGGAGTTGCTCCACTTGTTGTTGTGTTGAGATCTTGAATTTTTATATTTGAAGCCTTTTGCTTGGCCCATTGTTTTAAAATCACTTTTAGATATTTAATTTTTTGTTCCCAAATAAAAATTGGATAACCTAGTTTATCCATTTCCCTCGAGATTTTCAAACAAGTTCCCAAAATCTAGGCTTATGCAACCACAATGGATTAAATATGACAGATAAAGGGCCATAATCCAATATAGTCTGAATTTCTAAAGAAATATGACAGTGACTAAAACCACTCCAAGACAATATTTTAGAGTAAACAAGAATATTTTGATTTAAGGAAGAAATGGCTACAGGAAAGTGATACATTCTTGTAGCTATGTGACTTAGACATATCCTTTTATTACTCCACATATATTTGTTTTCTTGGGTCTTGATATCTACCAAGCCTCATTTAATGATAAGGTCTTACATCTGCTCTTGAAAAGGGTATCTAACTAGGGATCTTCCTTTCTTTCCCACAGATGGAGAGTAGTGTTAAAGTTGTCTCCAAAAATACAGTGTTGGCACCAATCAAATACCATTATCATTTGCAGGGAAGATCAACGTTTTATTTTTTCTTGATAATGGAGTAGCATATAAATATTGAAGAAACAACATATCTTTTGAGAATGTAAATTCAAAAGTCGAACCACGAGCTAGTGAATAGTGGATTGAAAAGAGAGCAAATGAAAGTTAAGAGAAGACCACACAATGCACAAACCTCTTGAAGCTCCATGAGAATTTACTATTTGAAGTTCACGCCCTTTCGATAAATTTGAACATTTTCAGATAACATCATGTTCCCCCAATTTAGTCTCTTGGAGAAGGAGGACCAAGGGTTTTTATTTTATAACCAAGCTCTTAAGTTCAACCATTCTTTTTTCTGACCCTAATTATTTGTAGTTCTAGGAGTGGACTTTCATCATTTACTTGTGGATTTAGAGCCCCCTTGAAGAGGGGCATGACCAATTCCTTTTCTGGTTTGCTTGAGAAGGGGAAGAGAGAGAAAGAGGGAAAGGACGAGGAAGGGAGAGAGAGTGAGAGATATATATAGATATGGAGAGAGAAAGGGAGTGAAAAGGGAGAGATGGAGAGAAAGCGAGGGAGAGAGGAGAGAGAGGGAGGGAGAGAAGGGAAGAGAGAGAGGGAGAGAGTGAGGGAGATAGCGATAGAGTTGGAGGGGAGAGAGAGAGAGAGTGATGGGGGGAGAAACAGGGGGAGGTGGGAGATGAGAGAGAGAGAGGAAGGAAGAGAGAGAGGACTCGTGAGAGAAAAGGATTGAGGGAGGGAGAGATATGGATTTGGAGGGGGAGAGTGAGAGAGGGAAGAACAAAGACACGGAGAGATAGAGTTGGAGAGAGAGAGGTAGTGACAAGGAAGAGATGGAGAGAGAGTGAGTGAGAGAGGAGAGGAGGGAAGAGAGAGAGGAGAGGAGGGAGAGGGGGAGAGAGGGTGAGACACATAGATAAAGGGGGAGAGAAGGGGAGAGAGAGCGAGACACATAGATGAAGGGGGAGAGAGAGAAGGAGATAGAGAGGGATATAATGATTAAAACAAACATAGATCCATCTTAACCCGAGATCTATCAAGCGCTGAGAGGGATCAAATCTCTTGAAGTGCAAACTTCTTTTTTGAGGGGAAAACTTGAGGAAAGGTTTGCACCTAGAGAGATTTGATCCTTCTAGAGTTAAGATAAATCTATATTAGTCATATAAAATTTACTAAATACTTCCAAGTTAAATACAATTTATTAAGTACTTTTAAATTCATTTATAGTAAAAAATATACCTTATATTAGCTTCTCATTTTAATTAAATAAAAACCATACATCATTTTTTTAATTTTGTGGAAAAACCCGTGAACAGTGTTGAAACCATTTCAAAACTGTTCACAGATTTTTCCACAAAATTAAAAAATTCGAGCAACTTGTATGGACTCCCTCTTTAAAACCATACATCATATTAAATTCTTTACCCTCCATTAAATTCTTTATTATTATTTCCCTACCATCCAGAATGATCATGGGTCGTTTCATAATTATTTTGAATGTACTATTTGTTTACAATTAACTTACAAGAATAATTATTATGATCGGACTTAAAATCAACACTTGTTTACAAAGATATTTCAACGTACTAAAACAATATAATTAATCAGATATTTAAACCCTCTCCGTGCACACAAAATTTCGTAACAATCTTAGTGGAGCTTTCATTGTTGCTTCTTGCAGTACATGATGTTGTGCATAATTAATAATGGGGGGAAATGATTAGAGAGACTATGAACATAGTCTTCATGTCTCCACCTCCACCGAAGATAATATATGGATGGCAGGTCAGATGATTGATTCCCGATTCCCTGGGGTGGTGCGAGTGAACAGACCCTTCGGATGTTGTACAACGGTTTGAGTGTGCTTTCATCTTTAATCTCACCGATTTTAGCCTTTTTGTAACGACTTTCAGCTTCACCAGCTTTTGCCGTGATTTTTTTTAATGACTTTAACAATTAGAACATAGACCAATCACCAAACTGAACTGAACTGAGTTCAATTGATAATTATAAATACTTGATCTCGGCAATTTTGTGATCCATGCCTATCTCGTCCCTTCCTCTTCGACTGTCAATTCAATTCTGTGCAGTTTCAAGTTCGGATCGTTCTGGTGAATCAATCTATAGGCAATGGAGGCGTTCAATCAACATCTGTCCGCGCAGCCATTTGCAGCCAGATTTGTGGAGATGGTCATATGCCTAACCTTGTTCACTGCTATGGTCTCGGCGAAGCTACACACTCACATATTCGTTGTATGTCTTCCCACCTTCAATATTCTCCATGTAAACGTATATTATATTTTGGTAGAAAAGGGAGCTATATTGCTTTATTTGGGTGGTATTATTTGATTGCTTTATGGATGCACTTCATGGCCCGTTCTGTCAATAACATTGATACACACATAGTAAATTCTTTCACACTAATTTCTCTGGGAAATTATTTTTAGTAGTTGCCTCGGTTCATTGAATATGTGTCACATGCACTAGTCATGTCAACTTAAAGTAATGATGTTTGTGGCTGGTTAATCGCAAAATTCAGCTTCGATCTACACCTGTGAAAAGGTTATGTGGGACACACAATATCATCACTGTGAACGGACAGTTCCCGGGTCCTACGCTGCATGTTAGAAACGGAGACAAACTTAAAGTCAAAGTGCACAATCAGGCGCAATATAACGCTACCATTCATTGGTACGTCTCTAGCCCATCGAGTAGTACTGCATCATATTGATGTTAATGCATAACTTTAAAAGGAATAAATTGTTTATGCTTGTATTTACAGGCACGGAGTGCGGCAATTTCGCACAGGATGGTCCGATGGACCTGAATTTATAACACAATGCCCCATTCGCCCAGGGCGAAGTTACACATATAAATTCACCATCACTGGTCAAGAAGGGACTCTATGGTGGCATGCACACAGTTCATGGCTTCGAGCTACTGTGTATGGAGCCTTGATCATCTTGCCAAGGCTGGACACCACTTATCCCTTTACCTTTACCAGGCCGCATCGCCAGATTCCCATTCTTCTAGGTATGCTGCCGCATTATTCAATGTTTTATGTTCTTCTGTTAGAAATATTAATTGTGCACCATTTCAATTTAAGTTGTAATGCGATTGAAATATTTGACCCTGTTTGCATTGACAGGAGAATGGTGGAATAGGAATCCCATGGACGTTGTGAATCAAGCAACCCAAACAGGAGCTGCCCCCAACGTTTCAGATGCATTTACTATAAATGGACAACCAGGCGACCTATACAAATGTTCTACTTCAGGTACATTAGACTGAATCTATTCAGATATTTCAGAACTTAGTAAGCTCGCAAATGATTGGTCGCTAATGGCAAACGATGGTTAACTTGCAGATACCTTTAGCGTGTCGATGAAAGGTGGGGAAACTAATCTTCTACGTGTTATCAACGCTGCACTCAATAGTGACCTATTCTTCTCCATTGGTAGCCACACAATGACAGTTGTCGCTGTGGATGCCTTGTATACAAAACCTTTTCAGACGAATGTTCTGATGCTCGGCCCCGGCCAGACAACAGACATACTTCTCACTGCCAATCAGGCTACAGGTAGATACTACATGGCTGCTCGAGCATATTCCAGCGGGCAAGGAGTTCCCTTCGATAACACCACTACCACTGCCATTTTAGAATACGAGGGAAGCTCTAAGACTTCAACTCCAGTCATGCCTAATCTTCCATTCTATAACGACACCAACAGTGCTACTAGCTTCGCTAATGGTCTTAGAAGCTTGGGCTCACACGACCACCCAGTCTTCGTTCCTCAGAGTGTGGAGGAGAATCTGTTCTACACCATCGGTTTGGGGTTGATCAAATGTCCGGGGCAGTCTTGTGGAGGTCCCAACGGATCAAGATTTGCAGCAAGTATGAATAACATATCATTTGTTCCGCCAACCACTTCTTCCATCCTTCAAGCTCAGCATTTTGGCATGAAAGGAGTATTCTCCGCGGACTTCCCCGATAACCCTTCCGTGGGATTTGATTATACCGCACAGAACATCAGCAGAGACCTCTGGTCCCCTGTGAAAGCCACAAGAGTGAAAGTTCTTAAATATAACTCGACGGTGCAACTAATTCTTCAAGGAACCAATATATTTGCGGGTGAAAGCCATCCTATCCATCTCCATGGTTATGACTTCTACATCGTGGGAGCAGGCTTTGGCAATTATAACGCACAAACCGATCCTCACAAGTTCAACCTGGTGGATCCTCCTATGCGCAACACTGTGAACGTTCCAGTCAATGGCTGGGCTGCAATAAGATTCGTGGCTGACAATCCTGGTGAGCATTTAATTTGTTTCACAGCATTCCACTTTCCTTCTGTACTGGTGTCCTGAATATTGGATCCTACTTTGCGCATAGTGGTAATTATGGTGATCATTATTTATTGCAGGAGCTTGGGTGATGCACTGCCACTTGGACGTGCACATAACATGGGGATTGGCCATGGTGTTTGTGGTTAACAATGGACCTGACGCTCTTTTGAGTCTCCAGTCACCTCCCAGAGATCTTCCGCTATGCTGAGGAAAACTGTGATGCATAGCGATCCTCTATTGGTCCCACTTCATTCTTTTTCCTTCTCGTCACTTTGCTCCTTCCATCGTTTATGTCTATCTTGGGATCCCCACTTGTTATGACGTTCCGCGCCATTATTTGTATTCACATTCAGTGGCAATTCGTGGAAATTTTTATATCTAATGCAGTCACACGAGCATAATGTCGGGAAATGCTCCTTTCTTGTCACCAGTAAGTAAATGAGAATATTCTAATGTAGAAAAATAAATAAACATAATAAACAAAGCACAAAATCATGAGTTGAACGAGTTTCAGTGCAAGTAAATCATTCATTTTTATACAGTGGCCTTGGTATAAAAACGTCAATATTACTCATAACTAAATATTTATATGGAAAATTGTATAGACTCCATGGAGTTACCTCTGTTCATTGATGATTGATTTGAAAGCTGAATTAACAATTGTTCACACACTCAGCCTAATGAGCCAACTTACACTCATATGAATATCAATTATTATTACCTATGAGCTTATTAAATTATTCTATCATACATTCGTGTTATTAACCTATGAGTAATACTGCCAATTAAACTATAGTTGAAGCTTGTGCAAAGAGTTTTGTGTGGAGAGATTTTTGCTTTCATAGTGTGGAGCATTCCGCACAACTTTTAATCAATTAATTAGCATACAAATAGAGGAAGAGACTATGCTACATTACAACTATAACTCTTGTTTAATATATTATATGGAAAGAACATATGTTGCATTTTTATAACAGGTAAATAATTCATTAAAAAATTAAAATATTTTAATAAAAGAAACTTATTATATGTTAGTAGTGTTTTTATATATATATTTTTGAATTAGAGCAATTTTTTTTTTGTATTAATGTGAAAAATATGTGTTTGGAGACACTCCCATATAACAGAGTTTAGAAAAACAAAATCTTTCTCCCATTAAACTACAAGAAGATATGAGAAAGGGAAGGGATAGCAATAATGGCCTATTCAGATTCTTCAGAAGGAAGAACATTTAAATCTATGACACACCCCATAGCTAGAGAAGAGGAGTATGCCGAGGAAGAATCTTTGTGATGGAACTAACCTGAAAAATATTGGAGATCCACTAATTATTGTTGAAGCGTTGTCGGCTTCTCTGCAATGGCCTACATTTTATCCTCCGTTGAGTTGCCAATGCATCCATAATGGCCTGCATTTTTACTCTCTCTTTGATAAATAATTACATAGCCACAATTAACGAAGATGTAGTTTGATTATATTGGAGTTGAAGATGTAGAATGTCTTGTAGTTGAGAAAGGGCCTTTTCCCAATCTAATTTCTACATATTAAAGAAGGCAAAAAGTAACTCTAAAACCAATTGCACTATAAGCCACCATGTTATCACGCCAATTGGGACTACTCCACAAAGGTGGCCTAGAAAGGACCCTTAATGCACCACTAAATCCACTCAAGGGGGGAGTGAAGCGAAAACTAAGGAGACAAAATAAACCCCAACACCAAGATAACAATTGATAGACCACAATACACATGTTAAGCACCAATGATGCTATAAGCCACTCCACTTCCACAACCCCTCTCAAAGTTCCATATAAATCCCCGACTATTACTATCTCATGAAGACCAATTGTTGAAGCTTTTATAGAACCATGAAACTGAGTGGGAGGGGATGGGGAGAAACCAACAAAAAGTAAACCCAGGTGTTGGGACAACATTTTATTATCAAAAGGGTCAAATTCCAAATCCTTGGAGAACATTAATCATACCAAAAGACAAATTTCCTTGGAAGGCCGAGATTGATGGGGGTTCCCTGAAAACACCCACGAGGACATCACCTCGACCCTTGACTTCAACCCTGGCCCCAAAGGGGCACACAACATCCCCATAAGGAGAATAGGGTACACAATGAATATTTTCCCAAGGAAACCAACTTCAACAGTAGATCCCCCAACTTCCTCATAGAGCCAAAGAACCAATTCTAGACTTAAACTCAAATTTAAACTAGAATCGAGGCTGCGAGGACCTATGGAATAAATTAAGAAAAGTAATCATACCTTAAAGTGGATGTTTACTTATAGGTTGACTTGATAGATCCCACACGGAGCTCTAGAGCCAAGAAATCCCTCAAATTTCAAATCGTTTCTCCCCCCATTGTGCAGAATGGAGTTGGGATTTCATTTCCTACATTTCCACTATTATGGAGCATTTTGTTTGTAGATCTAATTCATGCGAGAAGTATGGTGGTAGGCTATATCCCCTCCTACCGTGGGAACCAAATCGCCAATGATTGCAAAATGAATGCCACACTAACCTTCCCATTTAGAGAAATGAATCTCACCATCTTGGTTCTAAATTTGTGTTGTCTTGGAATTGCAACACGTGCAGGGGGAAAGTCCTCATATCACAATATTTTCCCGACCATGTCTTGGAACTGCAACACGTGCAGGGGGAAAGTCCTCGGATCATAATATTTTCCCGACCATGTCTTGGAGCTGCAACACGTACAGGTTGAAGTCCCCATATCACAATATTTTCCTGACCATTTACAACCTATGATCCATTTCCTTTTGAAGAATGGGTGTGGATATATCGGTCCCCGCCCAAGCCCTGAGTGAGCCATTGAAATTTCATGGGATAGGAGAAATAAAAGTTGATCATTAACTATTAATGACCCCATATAGCTTAACTTCTTAGTTTTCATTGTGTATGTTTTGATGTTGTTATCCTTAAAACATGATAATATTGATATTTAGAGAATTGAGAAAGAATACTTATAATCCTCCCAATAATTATATTAATTATATTAATTGGAGTCCCCTATGATTAAAAATTAAAACATTGGATATAATCGCTTTCCTGAAGCAATGAGGGACCTTGAAATAATGCATACCCTTCCACTTGGTGGTTAGAAGCTGTCTCCAAACTCCAAGCAAAAGTTGTTTGGATTTTTCTTACGAAGTTGAAGATAATCCCCCATCTCCCATCTAGTGTTTTTATACACCTTAGATTTAGTGAATGTACTCAATTCTTCAATAATTTGATATATATGACATAGGTTGAGCCTTATGTACATAAAACTCTCAAATAATAAAATATTAAACAATGATATGTACATAAAAATATTAAATAATAAACTATTAAACAAAACTATAGACTTCTCACTCATCTTTGTTGATAAATATTAAGAATTGTTGTTTTATGTTTTGTTTAAAACACATTAATGTTGTTGTATTATTATAATATACAAATATTTAAGGATATATTGATTTATAGCACTAGATTATTTATTAATTTAACATTATTTATAAAATATAAAAAAATTTTAAAATAAAATTTTAATGATCATATATTTACATTTATAATTTTTTTTTTAAAGTAATTTGAGAATAAAATAATTTACTTTATCTAATTGTAATTTTTTTATATAGTAAAAATAATATTACCAAGTTTTAATATTTTTGTTTACCATTTAAAAAAATTTAAGAATACACTCTGTCATTGCTTTGTTTATTATTTAAGTAAAATTGTCAAAACAAAATTATGCATTAATGAAATATTAATAGAATATACGATTTTTTTTTTGAACTAAAATAATCATAATGCAAATCATACCAAACACAAAATGTTTTTGATATTTAAAACTCTAACAAAATATAAATTATGTGGGTAGTGACCACTTATCAATAGATACAGAAATATATATTGTGTTTGCAAATTCGTCTTTCCTCTTTTGTTTATAGAAAATAAGAATTGTTTCTTTTTTATCGACCAATAAAAAAATGGAATTTCCTTAGTATAATATACAAACACACACACACACACACACATATATATATATATTGTGTTTGCAAATTCGTCTTTCCTATTTTGTTTATAGAAAATAAGAATTGTTGCTTTTTTATCGACCAATAAAAAAATGGAATTTCCTTACTATAATATACAAACATATATTATATAATTGTTGATCCTTAAAACATATGTTGTTGATCCTTAAAACATGATAATATCAATATTTAAAGAATTGAGAAAAGGTACTTATAATCCTCCCCATAATTATATTAATTGGAGTTCCTTATGATTATAAATTAAAATATTGTATATAATTGCTTTCCTAGCCAACGAGGGACCTTGAAATAATGCATACCTTTCCACTTCATTGTTAGAAGTTGTCTCCAAACTCCAAGCAAAAGTTGATTGGATTTGTCCTATGAAGTTGAAGATAATCCCACATCTCCCATCTAGTGTTTTTATACACATTTAGATTTAGTAAATGTATTGATTTGTTGAATAATTTGATATATATGAGATAGGTTGAACCTTATGTACATAAAAATCTCAAATAATAAAATATTAAACAACTATATGTACATAAAAATCTTAAATGATAAACTATTAAACAAAACTATAGACTTCTTGCTCATCTTTGTTGATAAATATTAAGAATTGTTGTTTTATGATTTGTTTAAAAAACAATGATGTTGTTGTATTACTATAATATACAAATATTTAAGGATATATTGATTTATATCACTAGACTATTTATTAATTTAACATTATTTAGAAAATATAAATATATTTTAAAATAAAATTTTAATAATCATATATTCACATTTATAAAAAATTTTAAAAAGTAATTTGACAATAATATAATTTACTTTATCTAATTGTAATTTTTTAATACAATAAAAATAATATTACCAAATTTTAATATTTTTGTTTACCATTTAAAAAAAAAAAAAATACACTCTATCATTGTTTTGTTTATTAATTTAAGTAAAACTATCAAAAAAAAATTATGCATTAAGGAAATATTAATAGAATATATGATTTTTTTTCTTGAAGTAAAATAACCATAATGCAAATCATACCAAACATAATTTTTTTTTGATATTTATGCAGTAAGGTGTTTCCCTCTGAGAATAACTCCCCTCCAATGTCACTTATCCCTTTATGTGCCTTTGATGTATGTGTTAGCCGATAGAAATTGCCTCTGCCATAAGATTAAAAGCTGTTATCCACTGGCATTATTCAGTTAGGATTCTCTAACAACATTTTATTAAGGCGTCCATAACTCGACGTTCCTCTAAATCCAGGCACTGAAGGCAACTCTTTTGGAGGTTCTTTCGAGCTAGGAATTACAGGTTTCTCTGGTCATTTGAGAAAGATGAACTTCATGGGATCCTGGGAAGGGATTTCTTGTAAGGGTCTTGACTCACTCTCTACTGCAGATGGGGGTTTTCCGCTTCCTGGCCCGCGGCCTACCCTGGATGCAGGGGAAATTTCAACTACCCACGCTTTGAAAGTATTATATGTGACACTTTCTGAAGCAAAGGAGGATCCATCGCCTGAGGTCTGGAGTGGGATACCTATCCTCGGCCTATCCCTTGGCTTACAGGAGTGGGAACCTAAAAGGCATAGAGGAGATGTTTTATTGGATAGTCTGCCATTGGCTGAGAGTGAGGGAACCTATATTCACAAAATGTCAACAACATATGATGATTTGGGTCTATTCCCATCCATGCTCCAACTTCAACAAATGGTGAAGATGTAACTGCTCAAAATCTACCTCATTGATTGTCAGACTCTTTCCATATCAAGGAGTATGAGGCAATGCTAATTCGAGCCCTGGTGAAATCAGCTGAAGAGTTTGAACTTGACAAGGTATCTAAAAGTGCATATATTCCTCCCACTATGCATGACTCTCTTTATTCTGCAGAACCATATGCACTAGAAGATGATGGAAATACCTTGCAACCTCTGTCATCCATGCTTCAACTCAATGAAAGTGATGAATCATATCATGCACCATTTTCCCTCTTAACTTCTTATGATGAGTGACCTTACAAAAAGTCTATTACATACGATGCTCCTGTAGCTCCTGATGTAAGTTCTAGACTTCAACGGGTCTTCCTCCCAAGGGCACTGATTTCTACAAATGATAGTCTGATCATTTGAGAAATATGGACTTCATGGGAGCCTGGGAAGGGATTTCTTGCAAGGGTTTTGACTCAGTCTCTTACGCACATGGGGGTTTTTTGCTTCCTCGCCCGCGGACTGCCCCAGAAGTAGGGGAAAGTTCAGCTATCCATGCTTTGAAAGTATTTTATGCGGCACTTTCTGAAGCAAAGGAGGAGCCATCACCTGACGTATTGAGTGGGATACCTATCCTTGACCTCTCCCTTGGCTTACAGGAGTGGAAACTTGGAAGGCATAGAGGAGATGTTTTATTGGATAGTATGCCATTAGATGATAGTGAGGGAACCTCTATTCAACAAATGTCAACAACATATGATGATTTGGGTCTATTCCCATCCATGCTCCAACTTCGACAAATGGTGAAGATGCATCTGCTCAAAATCTATTTAATTTATTGTCAGACACTTGCTATCTCAAGGAGTATGAGGCAATGTTGATTCGAGCCTTGGTGAAATCAGCTGAAGAGCTTGAAACTGACAAGGTATCTAAAAGTGTATTTGTTCCTCCCACTGTGCATGGCTCTCTTAATTCTGCAGAACCATATGCATTGGAAGATTATGAAAATTCCTTGCAACCTTTGTCACCCATGCTTCAAATCAATGAGAGTGATGAATCATATCATGCACCATTTTCCCGCTTAACTTCGTATGAGCAACGATCTTACAATAAATCTATTACATACGATGCTCATTTAGCCACTGATGTAAGTTTTAGACTTTAATGAGTCTTCATCCCAAGGGCACATATTTCTGAGAATGATAGTCTAAATGAAGGGACTTCGGATTTTCCAAACTCAAGCCCACTATTACAGAGTATGTCCAAGCTTCTAGAGTCAATGTCACTAGTAGCTGAAAATGGAAATTTAGTTACCTTTCAATCTCATCAAAAGGGGAGCCATGCAGAAAATCCTAAGGAGAGTGCTAAAGGATTTAAAATACTTCTGAAATTTGCTAGCAAAATTCATGGTACTTCGGCAACAACTGATAATTATGAAGATGTAGATCATTTAAGCGAAGGAGAGGGCAGGATTCCTGAAGATCAAGGTGGTAATACTGATGTAACTACAGATGTTGGTGTTACAAATACTCATCTATCAAGGATAACAAGTGGTGCAACACTTTATAGTGGAGCTAATCAAGGTAGATTTTTGCTTAGATTTCTATTAAGCTCTTCGTATGCTTCATGATTTCTCCATATTTCTTGTGCGAATAACATGTTTAAGAAACTTGGTGAATTTTTGGCACTTGAATGTTGCAGTAACTTCTCTTAGAAGCTTTATTTCTCAGAATGATGCTAATTCTATGATAAACACCCATAAAGGTAAAACGGGCCCTCAATCATATTAAAATAATTGCCTAAATTTGAATGTATCATAGCTGCAGTTTCTTTTGGCACATATTTGGTATGTTTTAGAAAATTCATTAATTTGTCGATCTTGTGTTAACCTCATAGCATCATGCTCTTTCTTTTCACTTTCTAAATTATGGAGAAATGGCAGTGAAACAAAGTCAAGATGAGGTTTGTATATGCATTTGAAATTCATATAATGATGATAGTGGATTCAACTGGATAAATTATATCTGCCATCTCCTGACGGTTGAACCACTCAAAGAAAGCATCAGAGAAAGAAACCTGTGGCTGACCAGCATGTCAGGCCATAAGGTCAACCCATCTCTGCATCCGTGGTTCAGTCGGTGGCGGCAAACCAAGTGAGATGTACTGCGGCTACATCAGTGGGATCTTCTCCAAGGCAAAAGCGGTCAAAATGGAACCATAGCCAAAGTTCTTAGATCGTCCGTTTTTCTCCTTGGTAAGTTGTTATTTTATTATTGGAAGTACTGCATCACACCAGTTGAACACCTTCGGTTCAAGGCATTTTAAGGCATACTGCATATAGGACCCGTTGGCCAAGTGAAGAGCCGCACTACCAGCCAGTCTAGCAAAGGTGAACAAGATGGTCCTCAAGGACCGGTCAGTGACATCTCAGATTTTGATCTTGCCATCCCTGCTCGGCTGAGATCCTTCTCTACAGTATCAACGAATATAATCCCTCACGGATTCGCCCCCACGGGCAGAACCTGATAGTGAGAGAGGGGCACCACGCCTCGATAAGCCGGTCAAAAAGTAGATGTCCACGATAGTCAAGGGGATGGATTTGCCTCTAATTTGGAACACCTGGTTGGTAGGATCCCATGCATTGATGAAATATTGCAACAAGTTGATTTGTTGCCTCATACTAGAGACGCGGAAGAAATTGAGCAAACCACAGTTCCACAATGCAGTTACCGTACTTGGATCATGTAAAGCAACCATGTCCTCTTCTTCATGCTCGCGTTCTCGCCATGTAACCACAATTTTTCTCTGATGAATCTCTGAAAGCAAACAAGAGAAGAGTCAGGATCCTGATTTGGCAAAAAGCAGGCAAAATTTCCATGAAAAAACAGTGCACAAGTTTCTCTCCTTGCGACCATCGCACCCCATCTGTGTATTGGGAGCTATGCATATTGACTAGCCAGAGGCCAACCTAGTATGCATTGCACCTTTGGATGTACACAGGGTGCGATGGGGGAAGAACGAATTGTTCAAACCCCAGAGGCTCAGAAAAGCATGGAAACACGCTCAGAATTCAAAAAGGAAAGAATGAAACTAAAGAGCACAGGTTTAGCTCCTACCTGGTCCAGACGGCACCAAGAATCATCCACAGAATCTCCCAGAATCAGCTAGTGAAAATGAGGGGTAAAAACTACTTTTAAATTACTTTTCACGTAATTCAAGTAGGGTATTAGTGTTTTAACTCATTTTTCATTTCTAATCTGTTGGATGGAGTAATTGAACAGGTAGTACGATCGTCAAAAGAACATAGTGTTAACGGTGGGTCGAATATCAATGACCATTATTACGAGCAGTTTTTTATGCGAAGTTCAAGCTCCTTAAAAATTAAACCTAAGCAATGAGCAAATGCTCCCCCAGAGTTTAAGCTCATTAAAAAATGAACCAACCTCCAGTAAATAACCATTGCGAATGCATTATCATCAGCTTGTGAGCCCTGGTCGTGTTCTTACCATCACCTCCACTCTGTTTAACCGATCATACGCCTCCATTTGATTGTTTACCCTTTTGAGGAACAATTGCGAAGGGTGATTCTATGAGCCATCCTTGTGACACTACCGTGATTGGAAAATTCCAAACCCTACCTGGAATCAGCAGCTACCCTAAAATATCACTCGTAATGAGTCTCCTTTAAGCTCTTTTCAATTGACTCGTAAAATATGAAAAGATTGCCAAACAATTGGCCTCTCCAGCTCCTTAAAGCTACCGAGAGTGCTATCCCTCCTCTAGATTTTAATCTTTTTGGACCTGAGGGATTATTACACAAAAAGATCGAGCGCTTGTCTTGTTCGGCTTGTTAAAACTATCGAAAATTCATCCCTTTTGTATTATTTTATACTTTTTCGGACTTAAGGGATCATATGATGAAAAAGGAGTACTGGAGTTTCCTTTCTATCCCTTTTCAGACTCTCTAAAATTGAAAAAGGACCGAGTTGTCTTTGTCATTAAACTCATTAAAACCATTAGCAACAAACTTGTCCATAGAGACAAGAACGAGTTTCACTGTCACTAGCCTTGTTAAAACATAGCGACGAGTTTGCCCAAAGGGAAAATTATAGAACAAGCATATGTTATCCTCCTCAAGCTTGAAAAAAATAAATAGGTATTGGTCAACAATGACTTGGGAAAATTGGGAAGAAAACTTGAAGAAACTTTATTGGTAGCGAGTCGCTCTTGAACATGACACTTTCACTCCATCACCATGATTGAGTCGGGTTGGGTTATTCCGTTCACTGGTCATACTACCATTGGTCCATCGTACTATCCATATTTGGGGTTAACGCTACTAATCCATTTCAGTGTCACCGAAATGTTCAAGAGAAGTCGATCAGAGAATTCACTAACCCAGCCTGTGTCTCACCCGCTGCAATACCTTCACGCTTCATTCTTTCATGACCGCCACCCTGAACCCTGTATCACCAAATCGTTTTCACCTCCACAAAATCATTTTCTCCGTTCCGTGTCGTAGATGTGGGATTCATTTAGGCCCTCCTACGACGGGTTAGTTCTTGTCGATGACAGCTCATTATCCAAGAAGTAAACCTAGGAACAACCCTTTCAGTACTTTGAAGCTTGCATGCCTCAATGGCAAGTTTCTCACTTCCGGCGACAGGTTTACATCAGTGGCCTTCGACCAAAAGATTTTGCGTGGCGTTCGATGCCAAGTCCCATTTTTAGAACTCGCGAATTGTATTGTAGTACCTTGAGGGTCATCATCATTATCGGTGATTCCTCTCACGCCTGTTAACAACTTACATCATTGGCTGGTAATTAGGCGATGTCTTTCCATGTTCGACTCTAGAACATTTTTCACATGGATCGACTTGTACTTTGGGCGAAGATTGGACGAGTTTGAAGACCTCGGATCTAGTTTCATCCATCAAGGCTGCGATATATTCAGCAAAATAAAGACATAAAATGTACATCGTTGCTGCACAGATGATCACCCGAATCAAAGGATGATGGCTCTATCAGAATCATCAGTTTGCCATATAGACGGTTGTTTGTCTTACGTACATGAAAATGAGTTTATAAAGCTGAGCATGGGAATGCCCGCCTCGGCTAGATCATGAAAATGTTATGAAGATAATGTATTGTATTGTATCTTATTACAGGTTGCCTTCTAGTTCGAAAAACCTCGGATCCTCATGATAAAGCATTTCACCTGACATCAAAAGATTTTCGACTTCATGTTTTAGGGGGAAACTGTTATAGAAATATTTGAGCACTGCAACCCCAATCACATATGTCCATAAACCAAGGGCTTCTAAGTCCCTAAAAGTGTTGTTTCATGCCCTAAAGGAACAAGGTCAGCTGATTACATCATCTCCCATAAGTTCTCCATAGAAAACTACTCAAAACTGGTCAAAACTGGACCATACAGATTGCCCAGTGCTAAGGGTGCGATGCATCTCACCTGCTCAATACAAAAAGTGCGATGCATACTAGAAACCCCTTCTGTAGGGTGTGATGGGCGAGAGTAGACAAATGGCAGAGACAATTTGCAAGGTGGATAATCATGGAATCTTCCATAAACTTCTCCTGTGACACTTGCCTCTCTGAATTCGCCCAGGGATGAGTAAGAGATCATCAATATCCAAGTGGAATCAATGACTATCATAGAGAAGACACTAATCAAAAGCCTAGAAGCTGACTCACCCCCTGCAATCATCTATATATGGATCCCTCATCCCAGAGATCCAGGGGCTGGAATCTTGTATCTTGTAAGGAAGTGTTGTTAGTTTCCTGGTGGAACATCATAGTGTTGGGTGATCTAAACCTTTCATGAGGTGAAAAAGGGCTTTCACGCTGGGAGGATGATGCTGGGTCAGATCTATTGGTTGTAATCCTCTCTTCTAATCTTTACATCAATAAATCTATTCAAGTTTTCCTCCACATTCTTGTATGTTTGATGATATATGCATTTTTGTGGTCAATATATATCTGGTCCTATATTGTTTATGATTGTAGATATCTGCACTTTGAGGTTGTTATGCTGCTTTGACTTTACAGGTACTCTTTGAAGCGGAGTGGTCAAGGAAAGAGCGACAAAGATCTGTCAGAGAGGGGAAGGAACAAGCAAGGAACCAAGCGAAAGATTGAGGTTGGTATTCTTTGTTTCCTCTGCTATCTACTTCTCGTAAAGGAAAACAAAAGTAACTTTAATTTGTTTGTTTCTAAGATAGCTACCCGTCTTAGTGGGACTAGCAGATCTGCATAGACACTAGATTTCCCGATAACACTTAAGTGACATTACACATGTAGTGGGAGTACTCAATAGGTATATGTCAAAACCATGGAAGGAGCAATGGACAATAGTAAATAAGGTTTTCATGTATCTATGTGGCACTATTGATTAAGGATTTTTCTACTAAGGAAGACTAGGACTAGACAGAGTGTTGGGCATGCATGGCTTTGTTGATGCAGACCAGGTTAGAGATCTAGATCGTAGAAGATCTACAAGTGGATCTTTCAACCATAAAAGATAAATACATGGCAACCACTCATGCAAGTGAGGAAGTAGTTTGGTTATAGATATTGTGTTAAGGTATAGGGTTAGTACAACAAGCAATAAGGATAGATTGTGATCGCAAAAGTGTAGTTTCCGTAGTGAAGAATGCTACTTATCATTGAAAGAAAAATCATATTGATGTTCATTATCACTTTGTGAGGGATACGATTGAAGAGAAGAAAGTGTTGTTGGTAATGGTGGAAATTTTAAAGAATGTTGTAGATGGATTAACAAAATTCGTGAGTGCTAAAAATTCTTTGCTATAGACAAACAATAGGTGTCGCTGCTCTGAATTTTTCACTATGTAGTCCTATGCCCCCATGTATGCAAATGAAGCAACATATGTGAGAATGTTGTGTATGTGTTACATTGTTTGCATGAATTATTTGCACAAGGAACAAAAGGGGGTCTGAGGGGGTTAGGAAGCCCCTACATAGGATTTAGGGCAGCACCCTAAGAAATTTTTTGGGTCATTTTTTGCATCCATTTTGGCAATGTTTTGGACAAAGATTTTGCTAAAAGTGGTTATGTGGCGCATGATGGTTTCTCCCATGGTTTTTTTAGTTTTGGTTATGGATTTGTGGTTCAATTTGTGGTTCATATGCCGCAATATGTATATTATATTGTAATACTCTACAAAACTTATATAATGAAAAAATATTAATAGTTTTCCCAGGTTTTGATTTTCAATATAAAATCTTTGTGTAAATTTGTGTGTTTTCCATTGTATATTTTCTTGTTTAATGAAGAATCTATTTGCAAAAATTAATTGTATAGGGTTAAAACCTACACTCCTATGGGCGACTTTCCTAGGAGGTATAAGGTTAACTGAAAAGACTACGTTCAAAGAAATTTATTTCTCCCTGATCTCATCTAGACAACATATAATGTATTGAAAAACTTGGAGTGAAGAAGAATTACATGGGGGGTGAGGGGAAAACATGGTTGTGTTTTCTTTTCCTTCATATCCCACCCAAAAGAGGATCTTGAGTATTAAGAGACCTAATTTACAAACTAGATGGAATGTGAGAGAGGAATGCGTGTTATCCATTGCAATAATGTAAATAAGAATTGTTGAACTGAGAGAGCTAAAAGATCCCCATCCACCTATTAATGCATTGTGACCCATCCCTGATCAGTAAGAAATGATGAAAATGATGTAAAATTATTCCACATATCGAAGTCTTGGAACTGATACTCGCCACTTGATGTCTATAGAATGAAAAATTGATTAGCTAAGGTTGTATGACATGATCGATCAGTGACTTGATATCCACATCAGAGTCATTTCCAAATCATTTTATACGATTTTCGATCATTCTCATGTTGCAAAGGAATAAAATATTTTTTGTTCAGTTGACCTAGTGGTGGCTCAGGAGACTATCCTTTGCACTTTGCATGTAAATGCTTAGATTGTTAAGGGGGCATACTGTCACGTCCCACTGACATGTAGCTTGGTGGAATGGTAGAAGCTTGCCCACCACCACCTCGCTTCTCGATCACCCCATCTAGAAAACATTTAAACAAAGTATTAAAAAAAAAAGTAATATATTATTTTAAATTGATATATTATCTTTACAAAGATTATGTCTCTCTCTCTCTCTCTCTATATATAAAGAGTTTATAACATCTATCTCACCATTTAGAAAATATTATGATGTACATTTTATTATGTCATTTCTTGTTATTATTTATTAATACAAAAATGTCAATGATGAATAACATGATTCCCCATAAATATATATGGAGATAACTTTATCAAAATTTTGAATTATCTAAAGGTTTTATCTTAATACTTTTTTGGTTTCCCAATATCTCATAAATTTAGATTAAAAATAAGTTTATATAATTTTTTAAATCAATTTTACAAAATTTGCAACTATTGATTATTAGATTGGCATTTTCATCTTGTTTATTAGATTGGAAAATATGAAAGAAATTTGAATAGGAAAAATATAAATGCAAACTTGTAATTCTCTTGATCACATGACGTAGTTTATTGTCTCGGGGAAGATAATTAGCAACAATATATTGAATGATCAACTCACAGTCTCCCAACACCAATAAGGGCATGATATGATTGGTCTTTCTAAGGAAAGTCCTTATAAGAGAGCATATGGTTATGCTAGATTATTAGACAGTGAGCCCATACCAAAAGTATATTCAAATTCTTTATTTCCTCTATGGAAAAGGATCACCATTGGATTACTTTTAGAAGCTCCATCAAAGCAAAGGATATGTGAAGATTGTGAATTAATCTAGTTTGATAATTCATCTTTTGATAGGTGCAGTTTCTATGATTTATAAGAGGGAACATGAAAGGAAGATGGAGGAAGGGAAAGATCAAGAAAATTTTCTTCGCACCATCCAAATTAATGCTTATCTAATGAATTGGATTAAGGTCATGGTTGATATTTCTGAGACCAAAATTACTTGAAAAGAGATAGGGAATTGATGGCTAGACTATGTGGAGAGAATTTATAATCTTGAAAGATACTTTTATCTCTAGCTGTCTATACTTTCCACCAAATATATTTAGGGAAAGAAACCCAAATATGCTTGAAGACATTTTTAACTTTCATTGATCCTAAATAATGATGATCCCAAGAGGTGAATTAACCACTTATTTTGGATATCCAATTTAGTCTATCCTCCATAGGATGCAAATTATGTTTCCATACCAAATAAATGAAAACAAATTCCAAGACCAATGAGAGATAAACTCTTCTTGAGAAGAAAAAAGAGGGCACCCGAGAAGGACCAATTATTCCCCTATTTTCCAGATTTCCAACATTGATATCCTAATGAAATAAATTCCATAAAACATATTAATTTTAGGGTGACTATTTTGAGTCAAAATATTTTCCCACATGAGATTTTGGAGGGATTCATTTTGGGAAAAATAGTTGCAGATATCTTTCTTTGGTAGAAATTTCAAAGGCTTGCAAATATATTAATTTTAGGGTGACTATTTTGAGTCCAAATATTTTCCCACGCGAGATTTAGGAGGGATTCATTTTGGGAATATTAGTTGGAGACGTCCTAATTTGGGGGAAATTTCAGAGGCTTGCCATCCTCTTGTGCCTTCATCCACATTTTGCCCAAGAGAAAAATGAGAAACCCTGTTTTCTAGCAAGCAAGCTAATTTTTTCAAGGGAAATGGTACAATTAGAGTACCCCATCCTTTCCACCTACCTTTGGGTGTCCAACAAGAGATGTTTGGAAGTGAATCTTTATCTTGGGAGGACAACCAATCTTGAAGAGAGCTAGATTCTAGATTTTATTCTAGTGGAGGGCTATTGAGGATCCCATTGCTCTAGATACTTATCTTCATCCCATTACTTGGAATCCAAGTTAGATGCTCCTTAATGATTAATATGGTTGAAGACAAAATATTATAAATGGGGGAACCTCCCTAATCCCAAATGGGATAACCCAATCCCCATAAAAGTATTTAAATTTAAGAAACTTCTTCCACTAATCATCAGAATGAGATATTAACCTAAAAGCCAAATTTTCCCCAATCACTCTGTTCACTAGTGATGGATATGTAATACCTAATCCACCACGCAATTTGGGAGTGTTAATAATGAGCCATTTGACTAGATGAAATTTTTTGATGTTAGATTTTCCTCCTTGCCATAGAAATTTGCGGATATTTTCGAACATTAGATTTTGAATTCCAAATGGAGCTCAAAAGGATGAGAATTGAAACATGGGAAGTGCTAACAAAACAACCTAAATAAGAACCACGCATTTAGCTGGATTAAGCCAATGAGCTCTCCATTGGTCAAAATTATACTTGAATTTGAAATAATTGGAGCCCAAGTTTTAGAAGTGGGAATTTAGGCCTATAATAATACTTAAATACTTCAACTCCTACCAAGTGTTTTCTATTGAAAATCCCAACATAGTTTTTATTTGGGTGAAGAGGGATTTGTTGGAATTCCATGACTATATTTGAATTTTACCTTTATTAATATGTGCTCTATATACTTTAATAACTTTATTCAGAACTAGAAGAAACCTAGAAGCTAAAACAACTAAGTCACCCCCAAATAGTAACGTGTCATCAACAAATTGAGCATTATTTAGACTTTTAATACTTGGACCAAGGCAGATACCTATAATATTTTCTCTTCACAATTCAAGGCCTAACCTTCTACTCAAGGAATTTTCCATTATGATAAATAAAAATGGGAAAGAGGATAGCCTTGTCTCAGATCCCTTGAAGCTCTAAAAATTTACGGGTCTCCCACTGACCAAAGAAGAGATCCAATGGTTTGAAATGAAATTTTTTAACTACTGTAACACCTATTCCTCAAACCCAAATTTTCTCATAAATTCAAAGAGAAGCTTATATCAAACTCAATCAAAAGAATTAGCCGTGTCTAATTTAATAATCATCCCATTTTCACGTCAAACTTTACTTGAATGGATCACTTCTTGGACAAGGACTATGTTCTCCACAATTTGTCTGTTGCCTACAAATCCTCCCTAGTTTTCTAATATCAAATTTGATAAGAGAGGCTTGATTCACAATGTTAGAATTTTAGAAATTAACCTGTAGGTAAAAATTTCAAAGGGAGATAGGTATAAAACAAGAGGAGGAGGAAGGGTTGACTTGTTTTGGGACAAAAGTGGGAAAGGATGAGTTGACACCCTCTTCAATACACTTATCCTTGCTTGATGGAATAATAAATCATTATGCAAAGATCAGATTTAATGATATCTCAACGTTGTTGATAAATATGTGTTGAGAATCCATCGATACTTAGAGGTTTATCTGGGTTGAAATAAAGAAAGACATTCCATACCTCCTCTTATGTAATAGAGAGTAGTAAAGCCTCATTATCCTCTTTGAAAACTAGATGAGGAATATTCTCCAACATATCTCACATAACACTATCCTCCTAGCTACCTAGTTATTCATAGAGAGAATGAAAGGGATGAATGATCTCCTCTTTGATTTGTGAGAAATATCCCATCCACAAATATTGAATTTATATTATTTTTCAAGGTTCTTGTTGTGGGATGATAATGATATTTTTTTTTTCTTTTAATTTTTATCTCCTACTTGAAGCCACAAGATATGGGATTTGAGTCACCATTCTTCCTCTTCTTCTCTAATAGCCTTGTGATATTTATCAAAGTTGGTTTTTCCTCCACCAGGAGCTCCTTGTAAATGGGGAGTTGCTCCACTTGTTGTTGTGTTGAGATCTTGAATTTTTATATTTGAAGCCTTTTGCTTGGCCCATTGTTTTAAAATCACTTTTAGATATTTAATTTTTTGTTCCCAAATAAAAATTGGATAACCTAGTTTATCCATTTCCCTCGAGATTTTCAAACAAGTTCCCAAAATCTAGGCTTATGCAACCACAATGGATTAAATATGACAGATAAAGGGCCATAATCCAATATAGTCTGAATTTCTAAAGAAATATGACAGTGACTAAAACCACTCCAAGACAATATTTTAGAGTAAACAAGAATATTTTGATTTAAGGAAGAAATGGCTACAGGAAAGTGATACATTCTTGTAGCTATGTGACTTAGACATATCCTTTTATTACTCCACATATATTTGTTTTCTTGGGTCTTGATATCTACCAAGCCTCATTTAATGATAAGGTCTTACATCTGCTCTTGAAAAGGGTATCTAACTAGGGATCTTCCTTTCTTTCCCACAGATGGAGAGTAGTGTTAAAGTTGTCTCCAAAAATACAGTGTTGGCACCAATCAAATACCATTATCATTTGCAGGGAAGATCAACGTTTTATTTTTTCTTGATAATGGAGTAGCATATAAATATTGAAGAAACAACATATCTTTTGAGAATGTAAATTCAAAAGTCGAACCACGAGCTAGTGAATAGTGGATTGAAAAGAGAGCAAATGAAAGTTAAGAGAAGACCACACAATGCACAAACCTCTTGAAGCTCCATGAGAATTTACTATTTGAAGTTCACGCCCTTTCGATAAATTTGAACATTTTCAGATAACATCATGTTCCCCCAATTTAGTCTCTTGGAGAAGGAGGACCAAGGGTTTTTATTTTATAACCAAGCTCTTAAGTTCAACCATTCTTTTTTCTGACCCTAATTATTTGTAGTTCTAGGAGTGGACTTTCATCATTTACTTGTGGATTTAGAGCCCCCTTGAAGAGGGGCATGACCAATTCCTTTTCTGGTTTGCTTGAGAAGGGGAAGAGAGAGAAAGAGGGAAAGGACGAGGAAGGGAGAGAGAGTGAGAGATATATATAGATATGGAGAGAGAAAGGGAGTGAAAAGGGAGAGATGGAGAGAAAGCGAGGGAGAGAGGAGAGAGAGGGAGGGAGAGAAGGGAAGAGAGAGAGGGAGAGAGTGAGGGAGATAGCGATAGAGTTGGAGGGGAGAGAGAGAGAGAGTGATGGGGGGAGAAACAGGGGGAGGTGGGAGATGAGAGAGAGAGAGGAAGGAAGAGAGAGAGGACTCGTGAGAGAAAAGGATTGAGGGAGGGAGAGATATGGATTTGGAGGGGGAGAGTGAGAGAGGGAAGAACAAAGACACGGAGAGATAGAGTTGGAGAGAGAGAGGTAGTGACAAGGAAGAGATGGAGAGAGAGTGAGTGAGAGAGGAGAGGAGGGAAGAGAGAGAGGAGAGGAGGGAGAGGGGGAGAGAGGGTGAGACACATAGATAAAGGGGGAGAGAAGGGGAGAGAGAGCGAGACACATAGATGAAGGGGGAGAGAGAGAAGGAGATAGAGAGGGATATAATGATTAAAACAAACATAGATCCATCTTAACCCGAGATCTATCAAGCGCTGAGAGGGATCAAATCTCTTGAAGTGCAAACTTCTTTTTTGAGGGGAAAACTTGAGGAAAGGTTTGCACCTAGAGAGATTTGATCCTTCTAGAGTTAAGATAAATCTATATTAGTCATATAAAATTTACTAAATACTTCCAAGTTAAATACAATTTATTAAGTACTTTTAAATTCATTTATAGTAAAAAATATACCTTATATTAGCTTCTCATTTTAATTAAATAAAAACCATACATCATTTTTTTAATTTTGTGGAAAAACCCGTGAACAGTGTTGAAACCATTTCAAAACTGTTCACAGATTTTTCCACAAAATTAAAAAATTCGAGCAACTTGTATGGACTCCCTCTTTAAAACCATACATCATATTAAATTCTTTACCCTCCATTAAATTCTTTATTATTATTTCCCTACCATCCAGAATGATCATGGGTCGTTTCATAATTATTTTGAATGTACTATTTGTTTACAATTAACTTACAAGAATAATTATTATGATCGGACTTAAAATCAACACTTGTTTACAAAGATATTTCAACGTACTAAAACAATATAATTAATCAGATATTTAAACCCTCTCCGTGCACACAAAATTTCGTAACAATCTTAGTGGAGCTTTCATTGTTGCTTCTTGCAGTACATGATGTTGTGCATAATTAATAATGGGGGGAAATGATTAGAGAGACTATGAACATAGTCTTCATGTCTCCACCTCCACCGAAGATAATATATGGATGGCAGGTCAGATGATTGATTCCCGATTCCCTGGGGTGGTGCGAGTGAACAGACCCTTCGGATGTTGTACAACGGTTTGAGTGTGCTTTCATCTTTAATCTCACCGATTTTAGCCTTTTTGTAACGACTTTCAGCTTCACCAGCTTTTGCCGTGATTTTTTTTAATGACTTTAACAATTAGAACATAGACCAATCACCAAACTGAACTGAACTGAGTTCAATTGATAATTATAAATACTTGATCTCGGCAATTTTGTGATCCATGCCTATCTCGTCCCTTCCTCTTCGACTGTCAATTCAATTCTGTGCAGTTTCAAGTTCGGATCGTTCTGGTGAATCAATCTATAGGCAATGGAGGCGTTCAATCAACATCTGTCCGCGCAGCCATTTGCAGCCAGATTTGTGGAGATGGTCATATGCCTAACCTTGTTCACTGCTATGGTCTCGGCGAAGCTACACACTCACATATTCGTTGTATGTCTTCCCACCTTCAATATTCTCCATGTAAACGTATATTATATTTTGGTAGAAAAGGGAGCTATATTGCTTTATTTGGGTGGTATTATTTGATTGCTTTATGGATGCACTTCATGGCCCGTTCTGTCAATAACATTGATACACACATAGTAAATTCTTTCACACTAATTTCTCTGGGAAATTATTTTTAGTAGTTGCCTCGGTTCATTGAATATGTGTCACATGCACTAGTCATGTCAACTTAAAGTAATGATGTTTGTGGCTGGTTAATCGCAAAATTCAGCTTCGATCTACACCTGTGAAAAGGTTATGTGGGACACACAATATCATCACTGTGAACGGACAGTTCCCGGGTCCTACGCTGCATGTTAGAAACGGAGACAAACTTAAAGTCAAAGTGCACAATCAGGCGCAATATAACGCTACCATTCATTGGTACGTCTCTAGCCCATCGAGTAGTACTGCATCATATTGATGTTAATGCATAACTTTAAAAGGAATAAATTGTTTATGCTTGTATTTACAGGCACGGAGTGCGGCAATTTCGCACAGGATGGTCCGATGGACCTGAATTTATAACACAATGCCCCATTCGCCCAGGGCGAAGTTACACATATAAATTCACCATCACTGGTCAAGAAGGGACTCTATGGTGGCATGCACACAGTTCATGGCTTCGAGCTACTGTGTATGGAGCCTTGATCATCTTGCCAAGGCTGGACACCACTTATCCCTTTACCTTTACCAGGCCGCATCGCCAGATTCCCATTCTTCTAGGTATGCTGCCGCATTATTCAATGTTTTATGTTCTTCTGTTAGAAATATTAATTGTGCACCATTTCAATTTAAGTTGTAATGCGATTGAAATATTTGACCCTGTTTGCATTGACAGGAGAATGGTGGAATAGGAATCCCATGGACGTTGTGAATCAAGCAACCCAAACAGGAGCTGCCCCCAACGTTTCAGATGCATTTACTATAAATGGACAACCAGGCGACCTATACAAATGTTCTACTTCAGGTACATTAGACTGAATCTATTCAGATATTTCAGAACTTAGTAAGCTCGCAAATGATTGGACGCTAATGGCAAACGATGGTTAACTTGCAGATACCTTTAGCGTGTCGATGAAAGGTGGGGAAACTAATCTTCTACGTGTTATCAACGCTGCACTCAATAGTGACCTATTCTTCTCCATTGGTAGCCACACAATGACAGTTGTCGCTGTGGATGCCTTGTATACAAAACCTTTTCAGACGAATGTTCTGATGCTCGGCCCCGGCCAGACAACAGACATACTTCTCACTGCCAATCAGGCTACAGGTAGATACTACATGGCTGCTCGAGCATATTCCAGCGGGCAAGGAGTTCCCTTCGATAACACCACTACCACTGCCATTTTAGAATACGAGGGAAGCTCTAAGACTTCAACTCCAGTCATGCCTAATCTTCCATTCTATAACGACACGAACAGTGCTACTAGCTTCGCTAATGGTCTTAGAAGCTTGGGCTCACACGACCACCCAGTCTTCGTTCCTCAGAGTGTGGAGGAGAATCTGTTCTACACCATCGGTTTGGGGTTGATCAAATGTCCGGGGCAGTCTTGTGGAGGTCCCAACGGATCAAGATTTGCAGCAAGTATGAATAACATATCATTTGTTCCGCCAACCACTTCTTCCATCCTTCAAGCTCAGCATTTTGGCATGAAAGGAGTATTCTCCGCGGACTTCCCCGATAACCCTTCCGTGGGATTTGATTATACCGCACAGAACATCAGCAGAGACCTCTGGTCCCCTGTGAAAGCCACAAGAGTGAAAGTTCTTAAATATAACTCGACGGTGCAACTAATTCTTCAAGGAACCAATATATTTGCGGGTGAAAGCCATCCTATCCATCTCCATGGTTATGACTTCTACATCGTGGGAGCAGGCTTTGGCAATTATAACGCACAAACCGATCCTCACAAGTTCAACCTGGTGGATCCTCCTATGCGCAACACTGTGAACGTTCCAGTCAATGGCTCGGCTGCAATAAGATTCGTGGCTGACAATCCTGGTGAGCATTTAATTTGTTTCACAGCATTCCACTTTCCTTCTGTACTGGTGTCCTGAATATATTGGATCCTACTTTGCGCATAGTGGTAATTATGGTGATCATTATTTATTGCAGGAGCTTGGGTGATGCACTGCCACTTGGACGTGCACATAACATGGGGATTGACCATGGTGTTTGTGGTTAACAATGGACCTGACGCTCTTTTGAGTCTCCAGTCACCTCCCAGAGATCTTCCGCTATGCTGAGGAAAACTGTGATGCATAGCGATCCTCTATTGGTCCCACTTCATTCTTTTTCCTTCTCGTCACTTTGCTCCTTCCATCGTTTATGTCTATCTTGGGATCCCCACTTGTTATGACGTTCCGCGCCATTATTTGTATTCACATTCAGTGGCAATTCGTGGAAATTTTTATATCTAATGCAGTCACACGAGCATAATGTCGGGAAATGCTCCTTTCTTGTCACCAGTAAGTAAATGAGAATATTCTAATGTAGAAAAATAAATAAACATAATAAACAAAGCACAAAATAATGAGTTGAACGAGTTTCAGTGCAACTAAATCATTCATTTTTATACAGTGGCCTTGGTATAAAAACGTCAATATTACTCATAACTAAATATTTATATGGAAAATTTTATAGACTCCATGGAGTTACCTCCGTTCATTGATGATTGATTTGAAAGCTGAATTAACGATTGTTCACACACTCAGCCTAATGAGCCAACTTACACTCATATGAATATCAATTATTATTACCTATGAGCTTATTAAATTATTCTATCATACATTCGTGTTATTAACCTATGAGTAATACTGCCAATTAAACTATAGTTGAAGCTTGTGCAAAGAGTTTTGGTAGAGAGATTTTTGCTTTAATTGTGAGGAGCATTCCGCACAACTTTTAATCAATTAATTAGCATACAAATAGAGGAAGAGACTATGCTACATTACAACTATAACTCTTGTTTAATATATTATATAGAAAGAACATATGTTGCATTTTTATAATAGGTAAATAATTCATTAAAAAATTAAAATATTTTAATAAAAGAAACTTATTATATGTTAGTAGTGTTTTTATATATATATTTTTGAATTAGAGCAAAAAAAATTTATATTAATGTGAAAAATATGTGTTTGGAGACACTCCCATATAACAGAGTTTAGAAAAACAAAATCTTTCTCCCATTAAACTACAAGAAGATATGAGAAAGGGAAGGGATAGCAATAATGGCCTATTCAGATTCTTCAGAAGGAAGAACATTTAAATCTATGACACACCCCATAGCTAGAGAAGAGGAGTATGCCGAGGAAGAATCTTTGTGATGGAACTAACCTGAAAAATATTGGAGATCCACTAATTATTGTTGAAGCGTTGTCGGCTTCTCTGCAATGGCCTACATTTTATCCTCCATTGAGTTGCCAATGCATCCATAATGGCCTGCATTTTTACTCTCTCTTTGATAAATAATTACATAGCCACAATTAACGAAGATGTAGTTTGATTATATTAGAGTTGAAGATGTAGAATGTCTTGTAGTTGAGAAAGGGCCTTTTCCCAATCTAATTTCTACATATTAAAGAAGGCAAAAAATAACTCTAAAACCAATTGCACTATAAGCAACCATGTTATCACGCCAATTGGGACTACGCCACAAAGGTGGCCTAGAAAGGACCCTTAATGCACCACTAAATCCACTCAAGGGGGGAGTGAAGCGAAAACTAAGGAGACAAAATAAACCCCAACACCAAGATAACAATTGATAGACCACAATACACATGTTAAGCACCAATGATGCTATAAGCCACTCCACTTCCACAACCCCTCTCAAAGTTCCATATAAATCCCCGACTATTACTATCTCATGAAGACCAATTGTTGAAGCTTTTATAGAACCATGAAACTGAGTGGGAGGGGATGGGGAGAAACCAACAAAAAGTAAACCCAGGTGTTGGGACAACATTTTATTATCAAAAGGGTCAAATTCCAAATCCTTGGAGAACATTAATCATACCAAAAGACAAATTTCCTCGGAAGGCCGAGATTGATGGGGGTTCCCTGAAAACACCCACGAGGACATCACCTCGACCCTTGACTTCAACCCTGGCCCCAAAGGGGCACACAACATCCCCATAAGGAGAATAGGGTACACAATGAATATTTTCCCAAGGAAACCAACTTCAACAGTAGATCCCCCAACTTCCTCATAGAGCCAAATTAAGAAAAGTAATCATACCTTAAAGTGGATATTTACTTATAGGTTGACTTGATATATCCCACACGGAGCTCTAGAGCCAAGAAATCCCTCAAATTTCAAATCGTTTCTCCCCCCATTGTGCAGAATGGAGTTGGGATTTCATTTCCTACATTTCCACTATTATGGAGCATTTTTTTTGTAGATCTAATTAATGCGAGAAGTATGGTGGTAGGCTATATCCCCTCCTACCGTGGGAACCAAATCGCCAATGATTGCAAAATGAATGCCACACTAACCTTCCCATTTAGAGAAATGAATCTCACCATCTTGGTTCTAAATTTGTGTTGTCTTGGAATTGCAACACGTGGAGGGGGAAAGTCCTCAGATCACAATATTTTCCCGACCATGTCTTGGAACTGCAACACGTGCAGGGGGAAAGTCCTCGGATCACAATATTTTCCCGACCATGTCTTGGAATTGCAACACGTGCAGGGGGAAGTCCCCATATCACATTATTTTCCTGACCATTTACAACCTATGATCCATTTCCTTTTGAAGAATGGGTGTGGATATATTGGTCCCCACCCAAGCCTTGAGTGAGCCATTGAAATTTCATGGGATAGGAGAAATAAAAGTTGATCATTAACTATTAATGACCCCATATAGCTTAACTTCTTAGTTTTCATTGTGTATGTTTTGATGTTGTTATCCTTAAAACATGATAATATTGATATTTAGAGAATTGAGAAAGAATACTTATAATCCTCCCAATAATTATATTAATTATATTAATTGGAGTCCCCTATGATTAAAAATTAAAACATTGGATATAATCACTTTCCTGAACCAATGAGGGACCTTGAAATAATGCATACCCTTCCACTTGGTGGTTAGAAGCTGTCTCCAAACTCCAAGCAAAAGTTGTTTGGATTTTTCTTACGAAGTTGAAGATAATCCCACATCTCCCATCTAGTGTTTTTATACAAGTTAGATTTAGTGAATGTACTCAATTCTTCAATAATTTGATATATATGACATAGGTTGAGCTTTATGTACATAAAACTCTCAAATAATAAAATATTAAACAATGATATGTACATAAAAATATTAAATAATAAACTATTAAACAAAACTATAGACTTCTCACTCATCTTTGTTGATAATATTAAGAATTGTTGTTTTATATTTTGTTTACAACACATTAATGTTGTTGTATTATTATAATATACAAATATTTAAGAATATATTGATTTATAGCACTAGTTTATTTATTAATTTAACATTATTTATAAAATATAAATATTTAATAATTATGTGGGTAGTGACCACTTATCAATAGATACAGAAATATATATTGTGTTTGCAAATTCGTCTTTCCTCTTTTGTTTAATAGAAAATAGAATTGTTTCTTTTATCGACAAAGTAAAAAAAATGGATTCCTTAGTATTAATATAGCAAACATATATATATATATATATATATATATATATATTAATATATATATATATATATATTATAGTTGGTTTGGCAAATTGGGCTTTCCTCTTTCGTTTATAGAAAATAAGAATTGTTGCTTTTTTATCGACCAATAAAAAAATGAAATTTCCTTAGTATAATATACAAACATATATTATATAATTGTTGATCCTTAAAACATGATAATATCAATATTTAAAGAATTGAGAAAAAATACTTATAATCCTCCCCATAATTATATTAATTGGAGTCCCTTATGATTATAAATTAAAATATTGTATATAATTGCTTTCCTGAGCCAACGAGGGACCTTGAAATAATGCATACCCTTCCACTTCATTGTTAGAAGTTGTCTCCAAACTCCAAGCAAAAGTTGATTGGATTTGTCCTATGAAGTTGAAGATAATCCCACATCTCCCATCTATTGTTTTTATACACATTTAGATTTAGTAAATGTATTGATTTGTTGAATAATTTGATATATATGAGATAGGTTGAACCTTATGTACATAAAAATCTCAAATAATAAAATATTAAACAACTATATGTACATAAAAATCTTAAATGATAAACTATTAAACAAAACTATAGACTTCTTGCTCATCTTTGTTGATAAATATTAAGAATTGTTGTTTTGTGATTTGTTTAAAAAACAATGATGTTGTTGTATTACTATAATATACAAATATTTAAGGATATATTGATTTATATCACTAGACTATTTATTAATTTAACATTATTTAGAAAATATAAATATATTTTAAAATAAAATTTTAATAATCATATATTCACATTTATAAAAAAATTTAAAAAGTAATTTGACAATAATATAATTTACTTTATCTAATTGTAATTTTTTAATACAATAAAAATAATATTACCAAATTTTAATATTTTTGTTTACCATTTAAAAAAAAATAAAAATACACTCTATCATTGTTTTGTTTATTAATTTAAGTAAAAATATCAAAAAGAATTATGCATTAAGGATATATTAATAGAATATATGATTTTCTTTCTTGAAGTAAAATAATCATAATGCAAGTCATACCAAACATAATTTTTTTTTGATATTTATGCAGTAAGGTGTTTCCCTCTGAGAATAACTCCCCTCCAATGTCACTTATCCCTTTATGTGCCTTTGATGTAGGTGTTAGCCGATAGAAATTGCCTCTGCCATAAGATTAAAAGTTGTTATCCATTGGCATTATTCAGTTAGGATTCTCTAACAACATTTTATTAAGGCGTCCATAACTCGACGTTCCTCTAAATCCAGGCACTGAAGGCAACTCTTTTGCAGGTTCTTCCGAGCTAGGAATTACAGGTTTCTCTGGTCATTTGAGAAAGATGAACTTCATGGGATCCTAGGAAGGGATTTCTTGTAGGGGTCTTGACTCACTCTCTACTGCAGATGGGGGTTTTCCGCTTCCTGGCCCGTGGCCTACCCTGGATGCAGGGGAAATTTCAACTACCCACGCTTTGAAAGTATTGTATGCGACACTTTCTGAAGCAAAGGAGGATCCATCGCCTAAGGTCTGGAGTGGGATACCTATCGTCGGCCTATCCCTTGGCTTACAGGAGTGGGAACCTAAAAGGCACAGAGGAGATGTTTTATTGGATACTCTGCCATTGGCTGAGAGTGAGGGAACCTATATTCACAAAATGTCAACAACATATGATGATTTGGGTCTATTACCATCCATGCTCCAACTTCAACAAATGGTGAAGATGTAACTGCTCAAAATCTACCTCATTGATTTTCAGACTCTTGCCATATCAAGGAGTATGAGGCAATGCTAATTCGAGCCCTGGTGAAATCATTTGAAGAGTTTGAACTTGACAAGGTATCTGAAAGTGCATATATTCCTCCCACTATGCATGACTCTCTTTATTCTGTAGAACCATATGCACTAGAAGATGATGGAAATACCTTGCAACCTCTGTCATCCATGCTTCAACTCAATGAAAGTGATGAATCATATCATGTACCATTTTCCCTCTTAACTTCTTATGATGAGTGTCCTTACAAAAAGTCTATTACATACGATGCTCCTGTAGCTCTTGATGTAAGTTCTAGACTTCAACGGGTCTTCCTCCCAAGGGCACTGATTTCTACAAATGATAGTCTGATCATTTGAGAAATATGGACTTCATGGGAGCCTGGGAAGGGATTTCTTGCAAGGGTTTTGACTCAGTCTCTTATGCAAATGGGGGTTTTTTGCTTCCTCGCCCGCGGACTGCCCCAGAAGTAGGGGAAAGTTCAGCTATCCATGCTTTGAAAGTATTTTATGAGGCACTTTCTGAAGCAAAGGAGGAGCCATCACCTGACGTATTGAGTGGGATACCTATCCTTGACCTCTCCCTTGGCTTACAGGAGTGGAAACTTGGAAGGCATAGAGGAGATGTTTTATTGGATAGTCTGCCATTAGATGATAGTGAGGGAACCTCTATTCACAAAATGTCAACAACATATGATGATTTGGGTCTATTCCCATCCATGCTCCAACTTCGACAAATGGTGAAGATGCAACTGCTCAAAATCTATCTAATTTACTGTCAGACACTTTCTATCTCAAGGAGTATGAGGCAATGTTGATTCGAGCCTTGGTGAAATCAACTGAAGGGCTTGAAACTGACAAGGTATCTAAAAGTGTATTTGTTCCTCCCACTGTGCATGGCTCTCTTAATTCTGCAGAACCATATGCATTGGAAGATGATGAAAATTCTTTGCAACCTTTGTCACCCATGCTTCAAATCAATGAGAGTGATGAATCATATCATGCACCATTTTCCCGCTTAACTTCGTATGAGCAATGATCTTACAATAAATTTATTACATACGATGCTCATTTAGCCACTGATGTAAGTTTCAGACTTTAATGAGTCTTCATCCCAAGGGCACATATTTCTAAGAATGATAGTCTAAATGAAGGGACTTCGGATTTTCCAAACTCAAGCCCACTATTACAGAGTATGTCCAAGCTTCTAGAGTCAATGTCACAAGTAGCCGAAAATGGAAATTTAGTTACCTTTCAATCTCATCAAAAGGGGAGCCATGCAGAAAATCCTAAGGAGAGTGCTAAAGGATTTAAAATACTTCTGAAATTTGCTAGCAAAAGTCATGGTACTTCGGCAACAACTGATAATTATGAAGATGTAGATCATTTAAGCGAAGGAGAGGGCAGGATTCCTGAAGATCAAGGTGGTAATATTGATGTAACTACAGATGTTGGTGTTACAAATACTCATCTATCAAGGATAACAAGTGGTGCAACACTTTATAGTGGAGCTAATCAAGGTAGATTTTTGCTTAGATTTCTTTTAAGCTCTTCATATGCTTCATGATTTCTCCATATTTCTTGTGCGAATAACATGTTTAAGAAACTTGGTGAATTTTTGGCACTTGAATGTTGCAGTAACTTCTCTTGGAAGCTCTATTTCTCAGAATGATGCTAATTCTATGATAAACACCCATAAAGGTAAAACGGGCCCTCAATCATATTAAAATAATTTCCTAAATTTGAATGTATCATAGCTGCAGTTTCTTTTGGCACATATTTGGTATGTTTTAGAAAATTCATTAATTTGTCGATTTTGTGTTAACCTCATAGCATCATGCTCTTTATTTTCACTTTCTAAATTCCAGAGAAATGGCAGTGAAACAAAGTCAAGATGAGGATTGTATATGCATTTGAAATTCATATAATGATGATAGTGGATTCAACTGGATATATTATATCTGCCATCTCCTGACGGTTGAACCACTCAAAGAAAGCATCAGAGAAAGAAACATGTGGCTGACCAGCATGTCAGGCCATAAGGTCAACCCATCTCTGCATCCGTGGTTCAGTCGGTGGCGGCAAACCAAGTGAGATGTATTGCGGCTACATCAGTGGGATCTTCTCGAAGGCAAAAGCAGTCAAAATGGAACCATAGCCAAAGTTCTTAGATCGTCCGTTTTTCACCTTGGTAAGCTGTTATTTTATTATCAGAAGTACTGCATCACACCAGTTGAACACCTTCAATTCAAGGCATTTTAAGGCATACTGCATATAGGACCCGTTGGCCAAGTGAAGAGCCGCACTACCAGCCAGTCTAGCAAAGGTGAACAAGATGGTCCTCAAGGACCGGTCAGTGACATCTCGGATGTTGATCTTTCCATCCCTGCTCGGCTGAGATCCTTCTCTACAGTATCAGCGAATATAATCCCTCACGGATTCGCCCCCACGGGCGGAACCTGATAGTGAGAGAGGGGCACCACGCCTCGATAAGCCAGTCAAAAAGTAGATGTCCATGATAGTCAAGGGGATGGATTTGCCTCTAATTTGGAACACCTGGTTGGTAGGATCCCATGCATTGAGGAAATATTGCAACAAGTTGATTTGTTGCCTCATACTAGAGATGCGGAAGAAATTGAGCAAACCACAACTCCACAATGCAGTTACCGTACCCGGATCATGTAAAGCAACCATGTCCTCTTCTTCATGCTCGCGTTCTCGCCATGTAACCACAATTTTTCTCTGATGAATCTCTGAAAGCAAACAAGACAAGAGTCAGGATCCTGATTTGGCAAAAAACAGGCAAAATTTCCATGAAAAAACAGTGCACTAGTTTCTCTCCTTGCGCCCATCGCACCCCAGCTGTGTATTGGGAGCTATGCATATTGACTAGCCAGAGGCCAACCTAGTATGCATCGTATCTTTCGATGTACACAGGGTGCGATAGGGGAAGAACGAATTGTTCAAACCCCAGAGGCTCAGAAATGCATGGAAACACGCTCAAAATTCAAAAAGGAAAGAATGAAACTGAAGAGCATAGGTTTAGCTCCTACCTGGTCCAGACGGCACCAAGAATCATCCACAGAATCACCCAGAATCAACTAGTGAAAATGAGGGGTAAAAACTACCTTTAAATTACTTTTCACGTAATTCAAGTAGGGTATTAGTGTTTTAACTCATTTTTCAAGCATGTATTTTCATTTCTAATCTGTTGGATGGAGTAATTGAATAGGTAGTACGATCGTCAAAAGAAAATAGTGTTAACGGTGGGTCGAATATCAATGACCATTATTACAAGCAGTTTTTTATGCGAAGTTCAAGCTCATTAAAAATTAAACCTAAGCAATGAGAAAATGCTCCCCCAGAGTTTAAGCTCATTAAAAAATGAACCAACCTCCAGTAAATAACCATTGCGAATGCATTATCATCAGCTTGTGAGCCCTGGTCGTGTTCTTACCATCACCTCCACTCTGTTTAGTCGATCATATGCCTCCATTTGATTGTTTACCCTTTTGAGGAACAACTGCGAAGGGTGATTCTATGAGCCATCCTTGTGACACTGCCGTGATTGGAAAATTCCAAACCCTACCTGGAATCAATAGATACCCGAAAATATCACTCGTTCCTCAAAAACGAGTCTCCTTTAAGCTCTTTTCAGTTGACTCGTAAAATATGAAAAGATTGCCAAACAATTGGCCTCTCCAGCTCCTTAAAGCTACCAAGAGTGCTATCCCTCCTCTAGATTTTAATCTTTTTGGACCTGAGGGATTATTACACAAAAAGATCGAGCGCTTGTCTTGTTCGGCTCGTTAAAACTATCGAAAATTCATCCCTTTTGTATTATTTTATACTTTTTCGGACTTAAGGGATCATATGATGAAAAAGGAGTACTGGAGTTTCCTTTCTATCCCTTTTCAGACTCTCAAAAATTGAAAAAGGACCGAGTTGTCTTTGTCATTATACTCATTAAAACCAATAGTGACAAACTTGTCCATAGAGACAAGAACGAGTTTCACTGTCGCTAGGCTTGTTAAAACATAGCGACGGGTTTGCCCAAAGGGAAAATTATAGAACAAGCATATGTTATCCTCCTCAATCTTGAAAAAAATAAATAGGTATTGGTCAGTGATGAAACTGGGAAAATTGGGAAGAAACTTTGAAGAAATTTATTGTAGCAGAGTGCTCCTTGAACATGACACTTCACATCCATCACCATGATTGAGTCGGGTTGGGTTATTCCGTTCACTGGTCATACTACCATTGGTCCATCGTACCATCCATATTTGGGGTTAACACTACTAATGCATTTGAGTGTCACCGATATGTTCAAGAGAAGTCGATCAGAGAATTCACTAACCCAGCCTGTGTCTCACCCGCTGCAATACCTTCACACTTCATTCTTTCATGACTGCCACCCTGAACTCTGTATCACCAAATCGTTTTCACCTCCACAAAATCATTTGCTCCGTTCCGTGTTGTAGATGTGGGATTCATTAAGGCCCTCCTACGACGGGTTACTTCTTGTCATCGACAACTCATTATCCAAGAAGTCGACCTAGGAACAACCCTTTCAGTACTTTGAAGCTTGCATGCCTCAATGGCAAGTTTCTCACTTCCGGCGACAGGTTTACATCAGTGGCCTTCGACCAAAAGATTTTGCGCGGAGTTCGATGCCAATTCCCATTTTCAGACCTCGCGAATTGTACTGTAGTACCTTGAGGGTCATCATCATTATCGGTGTTTCCTCTCACGCCTGTTAACAACTTACATCATTGGCTGGTAATTAGGCGATGTCTTTCCATGTTCGACTCTAGAACATTTTTCACATGGATCGACTTGTACTTTGGGCGAAGATTGGACGAGTTTGAAGACCTCGGATCTAGTTTCATCCATCAAGGCTGCGATATATTTAGGAAAATAAAGACATAAAATGTACATCGTTGCTGCACAGATGATCACCTGAATCAAAGGATGATGGCTCTATCAGAATCATCAGTTTGCCATATAGACGGTTGTTTGTCTTATGTACATGAAAATGAATTTATAAAGCTGAGCATGGGAATGCCTGCCTCGGCTAGATCATGAAAATGTTATGAAGATAATGTATTGTATTGTATCTTATTACAGGTTGCCTTCTAGTTCGAAAGACCTCGGATCCTCATGATAAAGCAGTTCACCCGACATCAAAAGATTTTCGACTTCATGCTTTAGGGGGCAACTGTTATAGACATATTTGGGCACTGCAACCCCAATCACATATGTCCATAAACCAAGGGCTTCTAAGTCCCTAAAAGTGTTGTTTCATGCCCTAAAGGAACAAGGTCAGCTGATTACATCATCTCCCATAAGTTCTCCATAGAAAACTACTCAAAACTGGTCAAAACTGGACCATACAGATTGCCCAGTGCTAAGGGTGCGATGCATCTCACCTGCTCAATACAAAAATTGCGATGCATACTAGAAACCCCTTCTGTAGGGTGTGATGGGCGAGAGTAGACAAATGGCAGAGACAATTTGCAAGGTGGATAATCATGGAATCTTCCATAAACTTCTCCTGTGACACTTGCCTCTCTGAATTCGCCCAGGGATGAGTAAGAGATCATCAATATCCAAGTGGAATCAATGACTATCATAGAGAAGACACTAATCAAAAGCCTAGAAGCTGACTCACCCCCTGCAATCATCTATATATGGATCCCTCATCCCAGAGATCCAGGGGCTGGAATCTTGTATCTTGTAAGGAAGTGCTGTTAGTTTCCTGGTGGAACATCATAGTGTTGGGTGATCTAAACCTTTCATGAGGTGAAAAAGGGCTTTCACGCTGGGAGGATGATGCTGGGTCAGATCTATTGGTTGTAATCCTCTCTTCTAATCTTTACATCAATAAATCTATTCAAGTTTTCCTCCACATTCTTGTATGTTTGATGATATATGCATTTTTGTGGTCAATATATATCTGGTCCTATATTGTTTATGATTGTAGATATCTGCACTTTGAGGTTGTTATGCTGCTTTGACTTTACAGGTACTCTTTGAAGCGGAGTGGTCAAGGAAAGAGCGACAAAGATCTGTCAGAGAGGGGAAGGAACAAGCAAGGAACCAAGCGAAAGATTGAGGTTGGTATTCTTTGTTTCCTCTGCTATCTACTTCTCGTAAAGGAAAACAAAAGTAACTTTAATTTGTTTGTTTCTAAGATAGCTACCCGTCTTAGTGGGACTAGCAGATCTGCATAGACACTAGATTTCCCGATAACACTTAAGTGACATTACACATGTAGTGGGAGTACTCAATAGGTATATGTCAAAACCATGGAAGGAGCAATGGACAATAGTAAATAAGGTTTTCATGTATCTATGTGGCACTATTGATTAAGGATTTTTCTACTAAGGAAGACTAGGACTAGACAGAGTGTTGGGCATGCATGGCTTTGTTGATGCAGACCAGGTTAGAGATCTAGATCGTAGAAGATCTACAAGTGGATATTTCAACCATAAAAGATAAATACATGGCAACCACTCATGCAAGTGAGGAAGTAGTTTGGTTATAGATATTGTGTTAAGGTATAGGGTTAGTACAACAAGCAATAAGGATAGATTGTGATCGCAAAAGTGTAGTTTCCGTAGTGAAGAATGCTACTTATCATTGAAAGAAAAATCATATTGATGTTCATTATCACTTTGTGAGGGATACGATTGAAGAGAAGAAAGTGTTGTTGGTAATGGTGGAAATTTTAAAGAATGTTGTAGATGGATTAACAAAATTCGTGAGTGCTAAAAATTCTTTGCTATAGACAAACAATAGGTGTCGCTGCTCTGAATTTTTCACTATGTAGTCCTATGCCCCCATGTATGCAAATGAAGCAACATATGTGAGAATGTTGTGTATGTGTTACATTGTTTGCATGAATTATTTGCACAAGGAACAAAAGGGGGTCTGAGGGGGTTAGGAAGCCCCTACATAGGATTTAGGGCAGCACCCTAAGAAATTTTTTGGGTCATTTTTTGCATCCATTTTGGCAATGTTTTGGACAAAGATTTTGCTAAAAGTGGTTATGTGGCGCATGATGGTTTCTCCCATGGTTTTTTTAGTTTTGGTTATGGATTTGTGGTTCAATTTGTGGTTCATATGCCGCAATATGTATATTATATTGTAATACTCTACAAAACTTATATAATGAAAAAATATTAATAGTTTTCCCAGGTTTTGATTTTCAATATAAAATCTTTGTGTAAATTTGTGTGTTTTCCATTGTATATTTTCTTGTTTAATGAAGAATCTATTTGCAAAAATTAATTGTATAGGGTTAAAACCTACACTCCTATGGGCGACTTTCCTAGGAGGTATAAGGTTAACTGAAAAGACTACGTTCAAAGAAATTTATTTCTCCCTGATCTCATCTAGACAACATATAATGTATTGAAAAACTTGGAGTGAAGAAGAATTACATGGGGGGTGAGGGGAAAACATGGTTGTGTTTTCTTTTCCTTCATATCCCACCCAAAAGAGGATCTTGAGTATTAAGAGACCTAATTTACAAACTAGATGGAATGTGAGAGAGGAATGCGTGTTATCCATTGCAATAATGTAAATAAGAATTGTTGAACTGAGAGAGCTAAAAGATCCCCATCCACCTATTAATGCATTGTGACCCATCCCTGATCAGTAAGAAATGATGAAAATGATGTAAAATTATTCCACATATCGAAGTCTTGGAACTGATACTCGCCACTTGATGTCTATAGAATGAAAAATTGATTAGCTAAGGTTGTATGACATGATCGATCAGTGACTTGATATCCACATCAGAGTCATTTCCAAATCATTTTATACGATTTTCGATCATTCTCATGTTGCAAAGGAATAAAATATTTTTTGTTCAGTTGACCTAGTGGTGGCTCAGGAGACTATCCTTTGCACTTTGCATGTAAATGCTTAGATTGTTAAGGGGGCATACTGTCACGTCCCACTGACATGTAGCTTGGTGGAATGGTAGAAGCTTGCCCACCACCACCTCGCTTCTCGATCACCCCATCTAGAAAACATTTAAACAAAGTATTAAAAAAAAAAGTAATATATTATTTTAAATTGATATATTATCTTTACAAAGATTATGTCTCTCTCTCTCTCTCTATATATATAAAGAGTTTATAACATCTATCTCACCATTTAGAAAATATTATGATGTACATTTTATTATGTCATTTCTTGTTATTATTTATTAATACAAAAATGTCAATGATGAATAACATGATTCCCCATAAATATATATGGAGATAACTTTATCAAAATTTTGAATTATCTAAAGGTTTTATCTTAATACTTTTTTGGTTTCCCAATATCTCATAAATTTAGATTAAAAATAAATTTATATAATTTTTTAAATCAATTTTACAAAATTTGCAACTATTGATTATTAGATTGGCATTTTCATCTTGTTTATTAGATTGGAAAATATGAAAGAAATTTGAATAGGAAAAATATAAATGCAAACTTGTAATTCTCTTGATCACATGACGTAGTTTATTGTCTCGGGGAAGATAATTAGCAACAATATATTGAATGATCAACTCACAGTCTCCCAACACCAATAAGGGCATGATATGATTGGTCTTTCTAAGGAAAGTCCTTATAAGAGAGCATATGGTTATGCTAGATTATTAGACAGTGAGCCCATACCAAAAGTATATTCAAATTCTTTATTTCCTCTATGGAAAAGGATCACCCCTCGTCTCCTACCACCATTGGATTACTTTTAGAAGCTCCATCAAAGCAAAGGATATGTGAAGATTGTGAATTAATCTAGTTTGATAATTCATCTTTTGATAGGTGCAGTTTCTATGATTTATAAGAGGGAACATGAAAGGAAGATGGAGGAAGGGAAAGATCAAGAAAATTTTCTTCGCACCATCCAAATTAATGCTTATCTAATGAATTGGATTAAGGTCATGGTTGATATTTCTGAGACCAAAATTACTTGAAAAGAGATAGGGAATTGATGGCTAGACTATGTGGAGAGAATTTATAATCTTGAAAGATACTTTTATCTCTAGCTGTCTATACTTTCCACCAAATATATTTAGGGAAAGAAACCCAAATATGCTTGAAGACATTTTTAACTTTCATTGATCCTAAATAATGATGATCCCAAGAGGTGAATTAACCACTTATTTTGGATATCCAATTTAGTCTATCCTCCATAGGATGCAAATTATGTTTCCATACCAAATAAATGAAAACAAATTCCAAGACCAATGAGAGATAAACTCTTCTTGAGAAGAAAAAAGAGGGCACCCGAGAAGGACCAATTATTCCCCTATTTTCCAGATTTCCAACATTGATATCCTAATGAAATAAATTCCATAAAACATATTAATTTTAGGGTGACTATTTTGAGTCAAAATATTTTCCCACATGAGATTTTGGAGGGATTCATTTTGGGAAAAATAGTTGCAGATATCTTTCTTTGGTAGAAATTTCAAAGGCTTGCAAATATATTAATTTTAGGGTGACTATTTTGAGTCCAAATATTTTCCCACGCGAGATTTAGGAGGGATTCATTTTGGGAATATTAGTTGGAGACGTCCTAATTTGGGGGAAATTTCAGAGGCTTGCCATCCTCTTGTGCCTTCATCCACATTTTGCCCAAGAGAAAAATGAGAAACCCTGTTTTCTAGCAAGCAAGCTAATTTTTTCAAGGGAAATGGTACAATTAGAGTACCCCATCCTTTCCACCTACCTTTGGGTGTCCAACAAGAGATGTTTGGAAGTGAATCTTTATCTTGGGAGGACAACCAATCTTGAAGAGAGCTAGATTCTAGATTTTATTCTAGTGGAGGGCTATTGAGGATCCCATTGCTCTAGATACTTATCTTCATCCCATTACTTGGAATCCAAGTTAGATGCTCCTTAATGATTAATATGGTTGAAGACAAAATATTATAAATGGGGGAACCTCCCTAATCCCAAATGGGATAACCCAATCCCCATAAAAGTATTTAAATTTAAGAAACTTCTTCCACTAATCATCAGAATGAGATATTAACCTAAAAACCAAATTTTCCCCAATCACTCTGTTCACTAGTGATGGATATGTAATACCTAATCCACCACGCAATTTGGGAGTGTTAATAATGAGCCATTTGACTAGATGAAATTTTTTGATGTTAGATTTTCCTCCTTGCCATAGAAATTTGCGGATATTTTCGAACATTAGATTTTGAATTCCAAATGGAGCTCAAAAGGATGAGAATTGAAACATGGGAAGTGCTAACAAAACAACCTAAATAAGAACCACACATTTAGCTGGATTAAGCCAATGAGCTCTCCATTGGTCAAAATTATACTTGAATTTGAAATAATTGGAGCCCAAGTTTTAGAAGTGGGAATTTAGGCCTATAATAATACTTAAATACTTCAACTCCTACCAAGTGTTTTCTATTGAAAATCCCAACATAGTTTTTATTTGGGTGAAGAGGGATTTGTTGGAATTCCATGACTATATTTGAATTTTACCTTTATTAATATGTGCTCTATATACTTTAATAACTTTATTCAGAACTAGAAGAAACCTAGAAGCTAAAACAACTAAGTCACCCCCAAATAGTAACGTGTCATCAACAAATTGAGCATTATTTAGACTTTTAATACTTGGACCAAGGCAGATACCTATAATATTTTCTCTTCACAATTCAAGGCCTAACCTTCTACTCAAGGAATTTTCCATTATGATAAATAAAAATGGGAAAGAGGATAGCCTTGTCTCAGATCCCTTGAAGCTCTAAAAATTTACGGGTCTCCCACTGACCAAAGAAGAGATCCAATGGTTTGAAATGAAATTTTTTAACTACTGTAACACCTATTCCTCAAACCCAAATTTTCTCATAAATTCAAAGAGAAGCTTATATCAAACTCAATCAAAAGAATTAGCCGTGTCTAATTTAATAATCATCCCATTTTCACGTCAAGCTTTACTTGAATGGATCACTTCTTGGACAAGGACTATGTTCTCCACAATTTGTCTGTTGCCTACAAATCCTCCCTAGTTTTCTAATATCAAATTTGATAAGAGAGGCTTGATTCACAATGTTAGAATTTTAGAAATTAACCTGTAGGTAAAAATTTCAAAGGGAGATAGGTATAAAACAAGAGGAGGAGGAAGGGTTGACTTGTTTTGGGACAAAAGTGGGAAAGGATGAGTTGACACCCTCTTCAATACACTTATCCTTGCTTGATGGAATAATAAATCATTATGCAAAGATCAGATTTAATGATATCTCAACGTTGTTGATAAATATGTGTTGAGAATCAATTGATACCTAGAGGTTTATCTGGGTAGAAATAAAGAAAGACATTCCATACCTCCTCTTATGTAATAGAGAGTAGTAAAGCCTCATTATCCTCTTTGAAAACTAGATGAGGAATATTCTCCAACATATCTCACATAACACTATCCTCCTAGCTACCTAGTTATTCATAGAGAGAATGAAAGGGATGAATGATCTCCTCTTTGATTTGTGAGAAATATCCCATCCACAAATATTGAATTTATATTATTTTTCAAGGTTCTTGTTGTGGGATGATAATGATATTTTTTTTTTCTTTGTATTTTTATCTCCTACTTGAAGCCACAAGATATGGGATTTGAGTCACCATTCTTCCTCTTCTTCTCTAATAGCCTTGTGATATTTATCAAAGTTGGTTTTTCCTCCACCAGGAGCTCCTTGTAAATGGGGAGTTGCTCCACTTGTTGTTGTGTTGAGATCTTGAATTTTTATATTTGAAGCCTTTTGCTTGGCCCATTGTTTTAAAATCACTTTTAGATATTTAATTTTTTGTTCCCAAATAAAAATTGGATAACCTAGTTTATCCATTTCCCTCGAGATTTTCAAAAAAGTTCCCAAAATCTAGGCTTATGCAACCACAATGGATTAAATATGACAGATAAAGGGCCATAATCCAATATAGTCTGAATTTCTAAAGAAATATGACAGTGACTAAAACCACTCCAAGACAATATTTTAGAGTAAACAAGAATATTTTGATTTAAGGAAGAAATGGCTACAGGAAAGTGATACATTCTTGTAGCTATGTGACTTAGACATATCCTTTTATTACTCCACATATATTTGTTTTCTTGGGTCTTGATATCTACCAAGCCTCATTTAATGATAAGGTCTTACATCTGCTCTTGAAAAGGGTATCTAACTAGGGATCTTCCTTTCTTTCCCACAGATGGAGAGTAGTGTTAAAGTTGTCTCCAAAAATACAGTGTTGGCACCAATCAAATACCATTATCATTTGCAGGGAAGATCAACGTTTTATTTTTTCTTGATAATGGAGTAGCATATAAATATTGAAGAAACAACATATCTTTTGAGAATGTAAATTCAAAAGTCGAACCACGAGCTAGTGAATAGTGGATTGAAAAGAGAGCAAATGAAAGTTAAGAGAAGACCACACAATGCACAAACCTCTTGAAGCTCCATGAGAATTTACTATTTGAAGTTCACGCCCTTTCGATAAATTTGAACATTTTCAGATAACATCATGTTCCCCCAATTTAGTCTCTTGGAGAAGGAGGACCAAGGGTTTTTATTTTATAACCAAGCTCTTAAGTTCAACCATTCTTTTTTCTGACCCTAATTATTTGTAGTTCTAGGAGTGGACTTTCATCATTTACTTGTGGATTTAGAGCCCCCTTGAAGAGGGGCATGACCAATTCCTTTTCTGGTTTGCTTGAGAAGGGGAAGAGAGAGAAAGAGGGAAAGGACGAGGAAGGGAGAGAGAGTGAGAGATATATATAGATATGGAGAGAGAAAGGGAGTGAAAAGGGAGAGATGGAGAGAAAGCGAGGGAGAGAGGAGAGAGAGGGAGGGAGAGAAGGGAAGAGAGAGAGGGAGAGAGTGAGGGAGATAGCGATAGAGTTGGAGGGGAGAGAGAGAGAGAGTGATGGGGGGAGAAACAGGGGGAGGTGGGAGATGAGAGAGAGAGAGGAAGGAAGAGAGAGAGGACTCGTGAGAGAAAAGGATTGAGGGAGGGAGAGATATGGATTTGGAGGGGGAGAGTGAGAGAGGGAAGAACAAAGACACGGAGAGATAGAGTTGGAGAGAGAGAGGTAGTGACAAGGAAGAGATGGAGAGAGAGTGAGTGAGAGAGGAGAGGAGGGAAGAGAGAGAGGAGAGGAGGGAGAGGGGGAGAGAGGGTGAGACACATAGATAAAGGGGGAGAGAAGGGGAGAGAGAGCGAGACACATAGATGAAGGGGGAGAGAGAGAAGGAGATAGAGAGGGATATAATGATTAAAACAAACATAGATCCATCTTAACCCGAGATCTATCAAGCGCTGAGAGGGATCAAATCTCTTGAAGTGCAAACTTCTTTTTTGAGGGGAAAACTTGAGGAAAGGTTTGCACCTAGAGAGATTTGATCCTTCTAGAGTTAAGATAAATCTATATTAGTCATATAAAATTTACTAAATACTTCCAAGTTAAATACAATTTATTAAGTACTTTTAAATTCATTTATAGTAAAAAATATACCTTATATTAGCTTCTCATTTTAATTAAATAAAAACCATACATCATTTTTTTAATTTTGTGGAAAAACCCGTGAACAGTGTTGAAACCATTTCAAAACTGTTCACAGATTTTTCCACAAAATTAAAAAATTCGAGCAACTTGTATGGACTCCCTCTTTAAAACCATACATCATATTAAATTCTTTACCCTCCATTAAATTCTTTATTATTATTTCCCTACCATCCAGAATGATCATGGGTCGTTTCATAATTATTTTGAATGTACTATTTGTTTACAATTAACTTACAAGAATAATTATTATGATCGGACTTAAAATCAACACTTGTTTACAAAGATATTTCAACGTACTAAAACAATATAATTAATCAGATATTTAAACCCTCTCCGTGCACACAAAATTTCGTAACAATCTTAGTGGAGCTTTCATTGTTGCTTCTTGCAGTACATGATGTTGTGCATAATTAATAATGGGGGGAAATGATTAGAGAGACTATGAACATAGTCTTCATGTCTCCACCTCCACCGAAGATAATATATGGATGGCAGGTCAGATGATTGATTCCCGATTCCCTGGGGTGGTGCGAGTGAACAGACCCTTCGGATGTTGTACAACGGTTTGAGTGTGCTTTCATCTTTAATCTCACCGATTTTAGCCTTTTTGTAACGACTTTCAGCTTCACCAGCTTTTGCCGTGATTTTTTTTAATGACTTTAACAATTAGAACATAGACCAATCACCAAACTGAACTGAACTGAGTTCAATTGATAATTATAAATACTTGATCTCGGCAATTTTGTGATCCATGCCTATCTCGTCCCTTCCTCTTCGACTGTCAATTCAATTCTGTGCAGTTTCAAGTTCGGATCGTTCTGGTGAATCAATCTATAGGCAATGGAGGCGTTCAATCAACATCTGTCCGCGCAGCCATTTGCAGCCAGATTTGTGGAGATGGTCATATGCCTAACCTTGTTCACTGCTATGGTCTCGGCGAAGCTACACACTCACATATTCGTTGTATGTCTTCCCACCTTCAATATTCTCCATGTAAACGTATATTATATTTTGGTAGAAAAGGGAGCTATATTGCTTTATTTGGGTGGTATTATTTGATTGCTTTATGGATGCACTTCATGGCCCGTTCTGTCAATAACATTGATACACACATAGTAAATTCTTTCACACTAATTTCTCTGGGAAATTATTTTTAGTAGTTGCCTCGGTTCATTGAATATGTGTCACATGCACTAGTCATGTCAACTTAAAGTAATGATGTTTGTGGCTGGTTAATCGCAAAATTCAGCTTCGATCTACACCTGTGAAAAGGTTATGTGGGACACACAATATCATCACTGTGAACGGACAGTTCCCGGGTCCTACGCTGCATGTTAGAAACGGAGACAAACTTAAAGTCAAAGTGCACAATCAGGCGCAATATAACGCTACCATTCATTGGTACGTCTCTAGCCCATCGAGTAGTACTGCATCATATTGATGTTAATGCATAACTTTAAAAGGAATAAATTGTTTATGCTTGTATTTACAGGCACGGAGTGCGGCAATTTCGCACAGGATGGTCCGATGGACCTGAATTTATAACACAATGCCCCATTCGCCCAGGGCGAAGTTACACATATAAATTCACCATCACTGGTCAAGAAGGGACTCTATGGTGGCATGCACACAGTTCATGGCTTCGAGCTACTGTGTATGGAGCCTTGATCATCTTGCCAAGGCTGGACACCACTTATCCCTTTACCTTTACCAGGCCGCATCGCCAGATTCCCATTCTTCTAGGTATGCTGCCGCATTATTCAATGTTTTATGTTCTTCTGTTAGAAATATTAATTGTGCACCATTTCAATTTAAGTTGTAATGCGATTGAAATATTTGACCCTGTTTGCATTGACAGGAGAATGGTGGAATAGGAATCCCATGGACGTTGTGAATCAAGCAACCCAAACAGGAGCTGCCCCCAACGTTTCAGATGCATTTACTATAAATGGACAACCAGGCGACCTATACAAATGTTCTACTTCAGGTACATTAGACTGAATCTATTCAGATATTTCAGAACTTAGTAAGCTCGCAAATGATTGGTCGCTAATGGCAAACGATGGTTAACTTGCAGATACCTTTAGCGTGTCGATGAAAGGTGGGGAAACTAATCTTCTACGTGTTATCAACGCTGCACTCAATAGTGACCTATTCTTCTCCATTGGTAGCCACACAATGACAGTTGTCGCTGTGGATGCCTTGTATACAAAACCTTTTCAGACGAATGTTCTGATGCTCGGCCCCGGCCAGACAACAGACATACTTCTCACTGCCAATCAGGCTACAGGTAGATACTACATGGCTGCTCGAGCATATTCCAGCGGGCAAGGAGTTCCCTTCGATAACACCACTACCACTGCCATTTTAGAATACGAGGGAAGCTCTAAGACTTCAACTCCAGTCATGCCTAATCTTCCATTCTATAACGACACCAACAGTGCTACTAGCTTCGCTAATGGTCTTAGAAGCTTGGGCTCACACGACCACCCAGTCTTCGTTCCTCAGAGTGTGGAGGAGAATCTGTTCTACACCATCGGTTTGGGGTTGATCAAATGTCCGGGGCAGTCTTGTGGAGGTCCCAACGGATCAAGATTTGCAGCAAGTATGAATAACATATCATTTGTTCCGCCAACCACTTCTTCCATCCTTCAAGCTCAGCATTTTGGCATGAAAGGAGTATTCTCCGCGGACTTCCCCGATAACCCTTCCGTGGGATTTGATTATACCGCACAGAACATCAGCAGAGACCTCTGGTCCCCTGTGAAAGCCACAAGAGTGAAAGTTCTTAAATATAACTCGACGGTGCAACTAATTCTTCAAGGAACCAATATATTTGCGGGTGAAAGCCATCCTATCCATCTCCATGGTTATGACTTCTACATCGTGGGAGCAGGCTTTGGCAATTATAACGCACAAACCGATCCTCACAAGTTCAACCTGGTGGATCCTCCTATGCGCAACACTGTGAACGTTCCAGTCAATGGCTGGGCTGCAATAAGATTCGTGGCTGACAATCCTGGTGAGCATTTAATTTGTTTCACAGCATTCCACTTTCCTTCTGTACTGGTGTCCTGAATATTGGATCCTACTTTGCGCATAGTGGTAATTATGGTGATCATTATTTATTGCAGGAGCTTGGGTGATGCACTGCCACTTGGACGTGCACATAACATGGGGATTGGCCATGGTGTTTGTGGTTAACAATGGACCTGACGCTCTTTTGAGTCTCCAGTCACCTCCCAGAGATCTTCCGCTATGCTGAGGAAAACTGTGATGCATAGCGATCCTCTATTGGTCCCACTTCATTCTTTTTCCTTCTCGTCACTTTGCTCCTTCCATCGTTTATGTCTATCTTGGGATCCCCACTTGTTATGACGTTCCGCGCCATTATTTGTATTCACATTCAGTGGCAATTCGTGGAAATTTTTATATCTAATGCAGTCACACGAGCATAATGTCGGGAAATGCTCCTTTCTTGTCACCAGTAAGTAAATGAGAATATTCTAATGTAGAAAAATAAATAAACATAATAAACAAAGCACAAAATCATGAGTTGAACGAGTTTCAGTGCAAGTAAATCATTCATTTTTATACAGTGGCCTTGGTATAAAAACGTCAATATTACTCATAACTAAATATTTATATGGAAAATTGTATAGACTCCATGGAGTTACCTCTGTTCATTGATGATTGATTTGAAAGCTGAATTAACAATTGTTCACACACTCAGCCTAATGAGCCAACTTACACTCATATGAATATCAATTATTATTACCTATGAGCTTATTAAATTATTCTATCATACATTCGTGTTATTAACCTATGAGTAATACTGCCAATTAAACTATAGTTGAAGCTTGTGCAAAGAGTTTTGTGTGGAGAGATTTTTGCTTTCATAGTGTGGAGCATTCCGCACAACTTTTAATCAATTAATTAGCATACAAATAGAGGAAGAGACTATGCTACATTACAACTATAACTCTTGTTTAATATATTATATGGAAAGAACATATGTTGCATTTTTATAACAGGTAAATAATTCATTAAAAAATTAAAATATTTTAATAAAAGAAACTTATTATATGTTAGTAGTGTTTTTATATATATATTTTTGAATTAGAGCAAATTTTTTTTTGTATTAATGTGAAAAATATGTGTTTGGAGACACTCCCATATAACAGAGTTTAGAAAAACAAAATCTTTCTCCCATTAAACTACAAGAAGATATGAGAAAGGGAAGGGATAGCAATAATGGCCTATTCAGATTCTTCAGAAGGAAGAACATTTAAATCTATGACACACCCCATAGCTAGAGAAGAGGAGTATGCCGAGGAAGAATCTTTGTGATGGAACTAACCTGAAAAATATTGGAGATCCACTAATTATTGTTGAAGCGTTGTCGGCTTCTCTGCAATGGCCTACATTTTATCCTCCGTTGAGTTGCCAATGCATCCATAATGGCCTGCATTTTTACTCTCTCTTTGATAAATAATTACATAGCCACAATTAACGAAGATGTAGTTTGATTATATTGGAGTTGAAGATGTAGAATGTCTTGTAGTTGAGAAAGGGCCTTTTCCCAATCTAATTTCTACATATTAAAGAAGGCAAAAAGTAACTCTAAAACCAATTGCACTATAAGCCACCATGTTATCACGCCAATTGGGACTACTCCACAAAGGTGGCCTAGAAAGGACCCTTAATGCACCACTAAATCCACTCAAGGGGGGAGTGAAGCGAAAACTAAGGAGACAAAATAAACCCCAACACCAAGATAACAATTGATAGACCACAATACACATGTTAAGCACCAATGATGCTATAAGCCACTCCACTTCCACAACCCCTCTCAAAGTTCCATATAAATCCCCGACTATTACTATCTCATGAAGACCAATTGTTGAAGCTTTTATAGAACCATGAAACTGAGTGGGAGGGGATGGGGAGAAACCAACAAAAAGTAAACCCAGGTGTTGGGACAACATTTTATTATCAAAAGGGTCAAATTCCAAATCCTTGGAGAACATTAATCATACCAAAAGACAAATTTCCTTGGAAGGCCGAGATTGATGGGGGTTCCCTGAAAACACCCACGAGGACATCACCTCGACCCTTGACTTCAACCCTGGCCCCAAAGGGGCACACAACATCCCCATAAGGAGAATAGGGTACACAATGAATATTTTCCCAAGGAAACCAACTTCAACAGTAGATCCCCCAACTTCCTCATAGAGCCAAAGAACCAATTCTAGACTTAAACTCAAATTTAAACTAGAATCGAGGCTGCGAGGACCTATGGAATAAATTAAGAAAAGTAATCATACCTTAAAGTGGATGTTTACTTATAGGTTGACTTGATAGATCCCACACGGAGCTCTAGAGCCAAGAAATCCCTCAAATTTCAAATCGTTTCTCCCCCCATTGTGCAGAATGGAGTTGGGATTTCATTTCCTACATTTCCACTATTATGGAGCATTTTGTTTGTAGATCTAATTCATGCGAGAAGTATGGTGGTAGGCTATATCCCCTCCTACCGTGGGAACCAAATCGCCAATGATTGCAAAATGAATGCCACACTAACCTTCCCATTTAGAGAAATGAATCTCACCATCTTGGTTCTAAATTTGTGTTGTCTTGGAATTGCAACACGTGCAGGGGGAAAGTCCTCATATCACAATATTTTCCCGACCATGTCTTGGAACTGCAACACGTGCAGGGGGAAAGTCCTCGGATCATAATATTTTCCCGACCATGTCTTGGAGCTGCAACACGTACAGGTTGAAGTCCCCATATCACAATATTTTCCTGACCATTTACAACCTATGATCCATTTCCTTTTGAAGAATGGGTGTGGATATATCGGTCCCCGCCCAAGCCCTGAGTGAGCCATTGAAATTTCATGGGATAGGAGAAATAAAAGTTGATCATTAACTATTAATGACCCCATATAGCTTAACTTCTTAGTTTTCATTGTGTATGTTTTGATGTTGTTATCCTTAAAACATGATAATATTGATATTTAGAGAATTGAGAAAGAATACTTATAATCCTCCCAATAATTATATTAATTATATTAATTGGAGTCCCCTATGATTAAAAATTAAAACATTGGATATAATCGCTTTCCTGAAGCAATGAGGGACCTTGAAATAATGCATACCCTTCCACTTGGTGGTTAGAAGCTGTCTCCAAACTCCAAGCAAAAGTTGTTTGGATTTTTCTTACGAAGTTGAAGATAATCCCCCATCTCCCATCTAGTGTTTTTATACACCTTAGATTTAGTGAATGTACTCAATTCTTCAATAATTTGATATATATGACATAGGTTGAGCCTTATGTACATAAAACTCTCAAATAATAAAATATTAAACAATGATATGTACATAAAAATATTAAATAATAAACTATTAAACAAAACTATAGACTTCTCACTCATCTTTGTTGATAAATATTAAGAATTGTTGTTTTATGTTTTGTTTAAAACACATTAATGTTGTTGTATTATTATAATATACAAATATTTAAGGATATATTGATTTATAGCACTAGATTATTTATTAATTTAACATTATTTATAAAATATAAAAAAATTTTATAAAATAAAGATTTTTAATGATCTATATATTCATTTAATAATTTTTTTTTTTAAAGTAATTTGAGAATAATAATTTACTTTATCTAATTTGTAATTTTTTTATATGTAAATATATCACCAAGTTTTTAATATTT